>JAEANM010010760.1:0-15628 GCA_017656035.1 Myanophis thanlyinensis
TCATATCATATCATATCATATCATATCATAACTTTTAGAGCAGGGAGATTAAAGATCCAAGAATAGGTTAACACGCAAGGATCATATTGGCACCTTATAGTGCCTGAAAGTAAACAATTTCAAAATGAAACAAAAATCGAACGAAAAAACACCAGAGTATCTCTCCCCCCCACCCCCACTGGACGGAAGCGTGGGTTCGTTATCGTTTTACAGACGTCCCCAGAGCTCGGTAAGCGGAAGCCCAAATTGGGTCTTCAAATAAGCTAACAAGGCTTTTGTAACGGCGTTTCTAAAGCTGTTCTCCCCGTGTTGGGGGTGAAGCCTGGGCGTTGGGTCAACTATTGCATTCCGCTTGCTTTATGTCCGAATGCCTCACTGAAAAAGTAAAGTTGAACCGTGACTTCGCTGCGTGGAGGTGGGGAAACGGGACTCGCGTTCGTTCCTTGACCCCAAATGTCTCCGTGGGTGGGAGCGCACACTAAAAAATCTTTCTGGGCCGCGCAGAGATGAGTCCAGGGTTATATTTAACAAACTCATTCGCTCTTGTCGCCTTCATTCAGAACCGCGGTATAAATACTTTTCTATGAATCGGAAAAGTATCTGGTCCGCTATGCATTTATGACTTACTATATTTTAAATGCTTTGCGTGAGCGTGAAACATAGGTACGTTTCTGTGGTACTAATAGGCAAGGATACGTTTGGCTCCCGTTGAACCACGAACTGAGTACTCAAGGCGTACAAGGTAAAATTAGGGTTGGCTAGTTGTAATTATGCATCATGCAAGCGCAACCACAGTCTCACGGTTTCTCGCGTTTCGGAGTTTTTGCCACTCACGACATGGCTGCCGCAACTCTTCCCCCCCTTTTCCTTTCCCCGGTTGGTCAGCGCGTTTGCAGACGCCGCCTTCTCCCTGCCGTCGCGCACTGATGAACGCATCAATCCTCATTGCCACGTCTCTTCAGGGCAGCAGCGTTTACAGTAGACGCCGCCGCCGCCGCCGCCACAGCAGGGAAAGGGCGACGCGGAGGGAATTAGGAGGGCTGCGCTACGCCCCCTCCCCGGCCTGGCGGGCTCCCCAGCCTGGCGGGGCTGGTGGTGAAGGCTCATGGTGCTGCTGGAGAGGCGGTGAGTCGGATTTGAATGGCCGCCTCCACCTCTTCCTCTATCTCCGTGGTGTATGGTGTGTAACCGAGACGCCCCGTTGTAGCCAAGCACGGTCCTGTGGCTTGGCGTAGTGGAGGCCGCCGTCGTGCTTTGCTTCTGTCGTTGTTAATCGGCTGAGAGAGAGTTGTACTTTATCCCATTTCCCCTTTTCCATCGCGTTGGATTAGTGAACAGTTGCTCTATTGAGTTATTGGCCTTCTCACTTTCTTCTTCTTGGGGGCTTCTTTCCGTTTCGCAAACATTTTAGGATCTTCCTTACTCTTTCTTCCCCTCTTGTGTTTCTTTCAAGCAACCTTTTTGTTGAGAAGAACGAAACCCTTCTGTAGGAAGTAGTAGACTGTCTTACCTAGAAACATTTTACTGTTTATAATCCCAGGCACAGAAAATCAGGCTTGGATGTAGGACTTAATGGGAAGTCCAGGGCTACTGGTTAAATTTGGACAGTGGAAAAAAATCCCGACAGAAGATAGTGGCAAGCTGCTTTTGTGATATTATCAGGGTCTTAGATGTAGCAGGATTTGATAGTTCCTTTTGAAGGAGATTTACTTCCATTTATTGTTGATAATGAATATTGCTGTTATTATATGAGTTCTTTTGTTGGAGTCTGCTTAAACCTCTTAGAAATCCAAACTTGCAAGATGTGGCTCCATTGAGTAGTGTGACATGTACATTTAATTGTAATTCTTTGTATAAAAGTTATGTGACTTATATAAGTTGCACTCTGTAGACATTTTGGCAGAATACATCTCCTTGAGAGTATGAGGTTTATTTCTGAATACAAGTAGTATTCAGTATTGAGTATTCAGAGTTACAATAATTCATTTAGTGACCATTTGAAGTTACAGCAACGAGCTATTTATTTTCTGTGAAGAAATATTTATGGATGCTTCTTAAAATAACATTTACTTTATTGTAAATGATCATCAAATTAACGAAAGAGCTATAAATATTACTTTCAGAAATAAATTCTGTCTGTAGTGGCTTCTTTCCTCTTCAAATACAAAAGAACTTTACTATTGGCTTAACATAGTTGCTTTCAATATGACTGGAAATGTCACTTAAATCTGTATTATATTTAAAAGTATAGAACTGACAAGCAGTTGGAGATGGTATATAGATACAGTAGTACATGATTTTACGTAAACAAATCCATGTCAGAGAAAAAATATGGGATTCAGAATATTTCAATACAGAATCTTTAAAATTGAGATTGCAATGGATTTGAACATTGCATACCTGAACATGAACTCTGGATTTCAGTAAAGCCAATTTCAAAGATTTTTCAAAGAAAAAACTAAATGGATTGCCTTTTGTTCTTTACATTCCTTAATTCCTTTGAGAATCTCATCAACCATGACTTTCTGTCAAACTCAAGCCTAAGGAGAACACAGTAAAATTAAATTGAATCAAATCCTTTATTTGCTTATACTTAATGGATATATCTTACCAATATTACAGCTGTAACACTTGACCTTAACATATTTTTTTCATGAGTGATTCTATGGTAGGATATGGCTACCAGGAGCCCTTATCTAGCTCAGGACTGGGCAATCTCTTAATTTGGGCTTCTTTCTGGAATGTACTGCTTCCTCCCTGGGAAAGCTCTGTATTGCCAAGACTCCCCTCCACTGCTTCTCCAGGTGCACATTCTATCACACTTTCTTGATGTTCATTTTTGTCTTACTCCATTTCCACTTCATATTTTCAATAATTCATTCCTTAAATCACTTGATTGGACTAATTTATATGAGATTGCTGTAAAGATGATACAGAAGCAGTAGCTGATACAAAAAGTAGTAGCAAGATTATTGGCCCTGCCAAAATAAAATTACATCTGTATAAGTTTTAAATATTGATTACTGATGGGCTTCTAGGTTTAAAAGTTCAGTTATAGAGTTGGAAGGGACTATAGAGGTTTTCTAGTCCAACTCATTGTCAAGCAGGAGAGCTATACCATTCAACCAGACAAACAGCTATCCAATCTCTATTTAAAAACCTCCACCTCAACGTCCTAGAAAACCGTTCCACTGATTGTTCTCACTGATAGGAAATTTCTCCTTAATTGTAGATTGGATCTCTCTTTAATTATCTACCCATTGCATCTTGTCCTGCCTCAGGTGCTTTAGAGAATAACTCTACCTCCTCCTCACTGTGGCACTCTCTCAAGTACTAGAAGATATATCACCCTTAGTTCTGTTTTAGACTAAACATATCTGGCTCCTTCAATTGTTCATCATATTGTTTAGCCTCTTGTCCCTTAATCATAATTGCTGGTGTTCTCGACACTCTTTCTAGAGTCTCAAATCTTTTTTGTATCATGGTGACCAAAACTGGACTAGTGCAGTATAAAGCAGTATTATACTTACTTCATGTGATCTTAATACTGTCCCTCTATTGGTACAGATTAGGACTGCATTGGCCTTTTTGGCCATTGTGGAACACTTCTGGGTCATACTTAAGTGATTATCCATTAGAACTCCTAGTTCCTTTTCACAATAATGCTGTTGAGCCAAGGACCACCTATACCAGTGGTGGCGAACCAGAGGTGGCATTCAGAGCCTTTTCTGTGGGCATGCACACAATCGCCCCATCTTAGCTCCATCACGTTTCTCCGTTCTTGCTATCGTTTGCAGGGAAACAAAAGCTTCTCTGCAAACAACGAAACAGAAGCTCGCGAAAGTAAAAATCTCACCTCTTGCAGAGCTGCCAGTGTTGTGATGACCCGTCTTCTGGTGGCCAGCTGGTCTTTGACTCTCCACCCCGCACGCACGTGCACGCAAAAGAGAGACTTGCAGTTTGGGCACTCTGTCTCTAAAAGGTTTGCCATCACTGACCTATACTATATCTGCATTTGGTTTTTGATGATATTGTACACAGCCCAGACTCACTTAGGTTATAAATACTGTAAAATAAATAATTCATAAATATTTGTGCATTCCTCATTCATTCTTTCTGTATGACCAATTAACTCAATGAACTTCTTTTTGTATTGGTCACACAATGCATCCTACTTTATTCAGGTTTTGAGTATTTCTCTCGATATACTATCTTTTCCACAGATCAAACTGAACAGAAGCATTTTTATTTCTGTTGAGAAATATTCATTGCTTGGAAAAGAACACTCTGCCATTTTACTATTACATCTTAAACATTCTTATTTTCTATCTACCATGGTACCCAAAGTCATCTATTTGTTCTAATTTGTTATTTAAGTTTAGCTTGCAATTTTATTTTTATTTTTTTTGGTTAATGCAGTTTTTTACTAATGTAAACATTGTATCATTTCTACAAACTTTGTCCTACAGGTGCTTTTTCAAGAGGCAACTGGACTTTCTTAGTTTTTTTTTTTTATAAGACGTTTTGCTTCTCATCCAAGAAGCTTCTTCAGCTCTGACTGGATGGTGGGGAATGGAAGGATTTATACTCCTTAAAGACAGCAAGTCATTTGCATTCTTTTAGAGAGCAGTTGAAGCCACTTGAAGGCTTATTTGCCTCCTCAGGGTCACCTGAGCAGTGCAAGTGAGTGTGGGGCCTTCTTGGAACTGCTGAAAGAACTGTGCTGTCTCTGGAGATAGATGATGTCGTTTCTCTTCCCTTCTGTTGAGAACCTCTATCTGC
This sequence comes from Myanophis thanlyinensis, assembly GCA_017656035.1. NCBI lineage: Eukaryota > Metazoa > Chordata > Lepidosauria > Squamata > Homalopsidae > Myanophis > Myanophis thanlyinensis. The sequence goes on from JAEANM010010760.1 coordinate 4,783, forward strand.
AGTCTAGAGCACAGTCTTTTCTGCAGTTCCAAGAAGGCTATACACTCATTTACAGATTCACTATGTGAATGCAAATCTTAAGACCAGTGTGCGTTTCCAAAATATGCTTTGATTACAATATAAAGCTTGCTTTCAACTCTAAATCTCCAGCTTAAACTTTGTAAAATATCTCTTATAATGTAGAAATATTTATATTGTATTAAATAATAAAATAACTTTAGATTTACAAACTTGCAACTTGAAATAATTCACACCTGTATTCAAAATTATAAATTTTATAATCTGAAAGCACTGTCCTAATAGTTCTTTTGCCTCTGATTTTATTGTATATAGCAGTGAAATTTTGATATATTCTGTTTTTAACAAATTAATATTAAAGCATAATACTTTAAAACTCATGCAGCATCTTTCTAAAGTTATTCTTTTATGATATTTCTTTAAAGTATATTTACTTTTAATGATTGCTTTTGTCTATGCAATGTATATATGATGAACAGTTGCTGCATTTTCCTTTGTTTTTGAAGATTCTGTGGCATAATTTGCTTCCTTCTCATTTGTAGAATTGGGAAATTGTTACATAAGAATCAGGGCAAAAAGTGCCAGAGGTGGAAGAGGTGGATTGCTTCCTGGTCATGCCCGGTGGAAGGAGGGGACCCAGTCGGCAGCAACTAAGCCGTTCAGCTTTGCCTTCTCTTCAGACATTAGTTGGTGGGAACTGTGGCAACGGAACAGGTCTGAGAAATAGGTAAAGTCTTAAGTCTAACATTGTGCTTCTAAATCTATTTATTCCCTGTTATCATTGGATATTGTTATGTCCCAACAAGTACCAGCCATTGATAATTTGTCCATAACCTTAATTTTTAAGGGAGGCTTTTGCCTTGTGTTCAGTGTATTGTTATACCTTATTCATCTCAGTATGATGAGCAGGACAGTCTTGATGTCTAGGATCTAACTTGCATGTTTTTGAAGGGATTGAAGGCTCCAATAGACAGGCAGTAATGTAAATGGACAGTTTAATTTTTCAGACTGTTTCTGTTTTGGGGAGGGAGGAAAATTTACATAACTTTCATAGGTACCGTGTTTCTTCAAAAATACACTCAGGTCTTATCTTATTTTCTTTTGATCCCTGAAAAACCAGCTAGGGCTTCTTTTTTAGGGGTGTTATAATTTTCCCCACACACACCTGACCTAGCCACCGGACCACTTCTTTCCCCACTGAAAAGAGTGGCCCATTCGTCCAAAGTGCTTTGCCACCAGGCCACTTCTTTCCCGCTGAAAAGAGCAAGCGACATGACTCACACACCTCACACAGCCTTGCCTATCTGGAACGGTCACTTCAGCTACCGGTAGCCATTCACCCAAGAAAGCCTGCCATCGTCCACTCTGACAAGTCTGGCCACCAGGCTGCTTCTTTAGCGGATGAAGTGTGTGTGTGGGCGAGCAACGCGCCCCATGCTGCCTGAAATACATACCGTAACATTTTTTTGAGTGTTTATTTTTGTCCCAACCCATGTGGCCCAGCGCAGCAAGGAAGATCTTTTGCAAAAACGAGTCCCCTACTGCAGATTGTTATAGCCCTGGGTCAAGTGATCCCAGGCTTTTTGGAGTTTTTTGGGCTTGCGGGAGGAAAATGGGGAGGGGGATTTTGCTGCCTGTGATTCATTCCTCAAGCTCAGCACAGACTGAGGGAAGGATGACAGAAAGCAAAATCCCCCTCCCCATTTTCCTCTCGTGAGCCAAAAAGTCTTCATTCCAAACCTTCAGCATTTGGATGGAGGCTTTTTGGCAAATGGGAGGAAAACCTCTCTTTGCAGCTAATAAAAGAGTTTCAGGGCAATCCAAAGCTCTATAGCAGCTGCAGATGTCTTCTGGAAAGCCGTCTGCAGCCAATAACAGAGCTGCAGATGGCTTCCGGAAGGCATCTGAAATCAAAACAGAGGCTGGGGCGATGCGCACGTCGTCGTCGTCTTCTCAGGCTGCTTGCCGCCACCCACATGCATCGCCCCAGAGCTTATTATCAGCTGCAGAGAGACTTTTCGGAAAGCATTTGAAGGCAAAATGGAGGCTGGGGCAATGCATGCGAGTGGTGACAAGTACCGCAGAAGAAGCAGACACAGAAGAAGGTGAGGCAGGTGTCAGGTGTGCAAGGCCTGGTAAGTAGGGCAGCTCCACCACCCCCATTCCCACCCTAGCTTAACTTTTATCTATTTGCTTCGCCCCACCCCCTGCACCCCGGGGTGGACCGGGTCTTAATTAGGGCTAATTTTGTAGGTGGGGCTTAATTTTATCACATGTGCTGAAAAATGTGATAGGGCTTCTTTTCTAGGTGGGGTGTCTTTTGGGAGAAACACGGTAGTTTATTAATCAGTCTTTTAAAACATTTGAAATTTTGTAAAAAAGGGGGGGCTGCCTGCAATTGCCAAATACCTATATATTCAGCTAAAACATCTTCCAACTTAACAGTTTGTGCCTAATGCGATAGAAGCAACCTAAACTATTGTTACTAAGAAAAATGGAATTCCTAAATCTCTAGTCAATACTTTGTTTAATGGAAAACTTGATGCAGTATATCATCCATAAATCTTATGCTATAATGTTATTAATCTTTACATCTCCATATTACTGTTGATTACATCAACCTATGATACTGGGTTTTTAAAAATCTGTTGCAAATCTATAGTCTACTGTAATCAAACTAATAAACAATTTAACACCTAAATGATAAATACCATAGTTCAACCAGTAGATAACAATTATTTTTTGTTTCAGGAATGGTAGTACCCTCAGTCTTTCTGCTCCTCCTATCACTGCCCTGATTACTCCTGAGCCTGTGAGGCACTGCCGAATCCCAGAGCTCCCTGTGGATGGAAACCTTCTATTTGAATTCCTCTTTTTCATCTACTTGCTGGTGTCTCTTTTCATTCAATATATTAATATTTACAAGACCGTCTGGTGGTATCCATATAACCACCCTGCCTCCTGTACATCACTGGTGAGTTCATCTTTGCTTACCCATCCCAGGATTAATGAGTCTCTGTAGTTAATTAATAAATAAATGTATGTATATCATCAAGCACTAATCAATACTTCCATTAATCATATGGCAGAAAAAAGGAATTGCATGAACTTTGTATCTCAGTTTTGTGGATAGCATTTGTGGGTTGTTGGTTCCTCCCCTCCACCAGTTTCAAACTTTTTCTTCAGACACGCAATCTTTTTCTTATATTCCACTCTAGGGGAGTTATAGTAAATGTGGCATTTAATGTTATGATATCAATTTATGATATAAAAAGATTATAATCTGTAGACTATTTATCCCTGATACTTTGTAGAATTGGATGCAGTTTGATCTGCAGTTTGATCCCTGTCAACATGGGAAAAAAAGTCTTAATATTTAAGGTTTTTTGAATGTTCCCTCATATAAGCATATCACAAGAAATTGGGTAAGAGAGCTAATACGAGCCATGGTGGCACAGTGGTTATAATGCAGTGCTGCAGGCTATTTATGCTGACTGTCGGCTGCCTGCAATTTTGCAATTCGAATTTCACCAGGCTTAAGGTTGACTCAGCCTTCCATCCTTCTGAGGTAGGTAAAATAAGGATCCAGATTGTTAGGGGCAATATGCTGACTCTGTAAACCACTTAGAGAGGGCTGTAAAGCACTGTGAAGCAGTGTATAAGTCTAACTGCTTTTGTTAATACCTTAAAAAGTACAAACAAAATTCAAATTGATTTTCTGAGACTATAAAAATAATAAGGTAAAAACAGGTTAAAAATAATAAGGCAAATAGAAATCCAAAGTTCCTCCTTTAAGAAACAGAAATCAAATATTGGGGTATATGGAGAGTACTGTGTTTCCCCAAAATAAGACCAAGTCTTATATATATATTATAACCAAAAGACCCATTAGGTCTTATTTTCGGGCAATGTCTTATTTTCCAGTCGCCTACCCACTCCCTCCCACCATCTGTTTGCCGTGGCGACAATAACTTACAGGGCTTCCCAGGGCAGATTTTCGCGCAGAAGGAGAAATGACAGAGACTTGAAGCTTTGTCTGCTGTAAATGGGACGCTTAGAAATGGAGCTAAGCATGTTGGGATCGTCTGCCTGTCCCCCCACTCCAAGCCTCTGGCTCTGCCACACACTTCACCCACAGGGAGACGAACCGTCATCTGCTTGCAAATGGGACGCTTTGAAACTGAGCAAATTGTTCCATTTCAAAGCATCCCATTTGCAAACAGGCAAAGCTTCAAGTCTCAGTCATTTCTTCATCCGGATGAAAAGTGTTTTGATGCCTATGGGGCACTTGGGAATGAGCAAAGCATCCCATTTGCAAGCAGATGAAGCTTTGTCTCCCTCTGATGAAAAGTCCATGGCAGAGGCAGGCAGAGGCATTGGGGGAGCCAGCGATCCCAACATGCTACTCACTCCATCTCACCATCTCAGCTTGCCCACAGCCACCCCGGGCAAGCACCCATGCTGAATATCAAGGATGCTTGCCCCCCCCGCCCCCCGGCCTGTTGACTATGAGGCAGGCAGCCACGCAGCATGTCCGGATTGCCTGTGTCCCCCCCCCCCTACTCTGCCTCCATGCTCGGACTTATCTGTGTTTTGCTAAGGAGCTGGTGGGCTGCAGCTGCTGCCAGACATCTGCCGCATGTTCTCCACCTCTTGTGCTAGCCACGCCCATCCCCCCCGGACTTATTTTTGAGATAGGGTTTATATTAGGCCCACCCCAAAAAATCAGGCTAGAGTAGAGGTGTCAAACTCAGTGTCACAGTGGCATCACATGGCTTTTTTCCCCATGGTGTGGCATGACGAGCGCATAATGCAACTGGCCCATAGGCCGTGAGTTTGCTAGGGCTTATTTTCTGAATACTTGATTCCTTATTAGTCAGCAGTACAATATAGTTTATAGAAGCCAAATGCACTTTTAGGTTGTGCCAGCAGTGAATATTGTCATCCCTTGACAGCAGAATATCAGGATGAGAATTTGTTGGATCTCTGGCTCTTGACAAGTTAGATTCACAGCAGATGTTAGAATAATAGAAATCTCCCCATCATCACAATTCCATGCTTCTTTGAAAGACACAGAAGGACTTCACCAGTATTTTTTGCTTGCTCAGGTAGACTATAATACATTCCCACAAAGTTATTTTTCTCTCCTTTTATTCTTACCCTAATACTTAAAAGGATTGTCATGCTCTGATTTCTGAATTTGTGTACTTTTTTTATTACAGTACAGTGCAACTCTCTTAGCCTATTCCTTTTCAATAAATTGCAACCATCCAGTGCTGTGTGCTACTTAAGACTATCATCCCATTAAATTTCACTGATGCCTAACTGATGTCTAATAATAATAATAATAATAATAATAAACTAATATTTTTATGATCTCTAAAGTAATGTCAAATTAACTGAGCAATGTCAAATTAATGTGGAGTTCTTTGGAGCTATTCTTTTTATTTCTTCCAATTGTCTGGCATTTTATCTGTTCTCTCTTCAGGGTGGATTATTGCAATGAGTGTCAGAGTAATTTGTCATTAGACAGTTCTCTACTTATTTTAATCCAGATGCTCTCTACAGTATCACCAATATCACCAAAATCTCTAGTCACATTTTATGAACTGGAAAGGTGAGAAGAACAGCAGAACAAAATTCTTGAAAGTTCTCTGTGATCTCTGCTTCTGGAATACACATATTTATGAGCTGATAAGTCCAGTCAGCACACTTTTGACTTTTCTAGAAATCATCCATCCTTTTTATTCCATATTGTTTTTTTCTTTTGCTAAAGAGCCAGAGCTAATGATTGTTTTGCCTGCTTTCAGCTGAAGATCCCAACAATGCTAGTATATTTACTGGCAAGGGAGCTGTCATGATCGTGATGGTATTCTCTAGGCATCTGGCCATTTGAAAATGAAACTAACTTTTAGAAAGCAGAGGAAGGCTATTGAAAAAGGACTCCAAACAGAGACCACTAACATAGTGGTGAAAAGAGAATATTTCCTCTGATATCATCACAATAATTGTCTGCAAAAATAACCCTTGATTAACTTGAAGGGTTTAGAATGAAGTACTTGGGAGAGGTGAAACAAAAATTGGTATATTTGAAGAAATATATTTGGAAAAAGCAGAGTGAATGGTTTGGAGGAAGGGGGAACCTTGCCAAGCTTTATGCAATAAAGATGGGAGTTTGGGTCTCTACAGTGAGTGGTACAGAAGAAATACTGTGCAGGTATGGTAGAAGAAAGAATAGATTTCACCATGGATATCACTATGTCCTAAAAGCTAATAGCTCAGAATCAGAGATTGAAGCTGAAAATTGGATATTTCAGCAAGGTAGAAAACATACCATAAAGTATTTATAGCAAAAGAGACAAGTCCGTAGACTTGAACATGGGGGATTTCAAACATTCAATGTGAGCAAGAAGAACAAAGAGTTTTTTCTGAGAAAGAAGAGCTCTGTAGTGAAATGCAATGAAAACTGCTCTTAACCGACTACAGGAAACCTTTGAAAAGTATATTTCTATCAAAGGTATCACAAAATACTGACTAGAAAAATTTCTGAAAACTATCATATTCATGTTTGTGAACAGAGTTGTGAATATATGCACAAGTTATTCAAATGGTGTACACAAAAATAACGTATTTGAAGATGTAATGGTTTTGTTGGTTTGTTTAATTAAGGATTTATTGAAACATACAATTTGACTATGGAGGGTCTGAATTTTTGCATACATTGTTATACCCTGAACATTCCAAATTTCAGTTCATTACACATTGACTTTTGTATTTGCAAATTCTTTCCAATTTTTTTATCTTTTTCTAATTGCCCATGGTGCATTGAAACACTGCATTGAAATCTAATATACTTCTAAAAGTTTCATGAATGTTCATTTTTAAATACAGCATTAGAGACCTCATTATTAATGCAGAAATACCGTATTTTTTGGACTATAAGACGCATCTGATTATAAGATGCACCTAGATTTAGAAGAGGAAAACAAGAAAAAAAAGTTTTGGCCTCCATGAACCCCTTTCTGGCTGGTTTTCAGGTCTTTTGGGGGGGGGGCTTTTTTTCAGCCAGTTTTCAGGGGGTTTTTTTTCTGGCCCAAAAATGGGCAGAAAAAAAGCTCAAAAACTGGCTGGAAATAGGTGTGCGGAGCCCAAAAAACAGCCAGTGGATGGACAAGGCTTCGGCAATATTCGCTCTATAAGATGCAGAAACATTTTCACCCACTTTTGGGAGACAAAGAAGAAGTGTGTCTTATAGTCTGAAAAATATGGCACATCATATTTTATGTCCCTCTGGAAAAGGAACTTTATTGACTCAGAGAAAAAAAATATTCATGCTCTAGTTTTGCATTCCAAAAGAAACAACTTTATTTTCTTTCTGCTTTTGAATGAGATAGCAGATACTGAATGGTTTCCAGGTATATAAAGTTGAATATATTCCGAATATATCTTCCAGCAAAACTTTTTTCTTTTTTCAAGAATCTGGCTTTGGACAGAGGGTGACCAAAACTGTACTAGTGAAATAATGCATGTAAAACTTTAGAACTTGGTCAATTCCAGTGGCATCTTGATTCATTCATCGGGAGAGGGATTGTGTTCATTTCTAAGAGAGGCATTTACAAGAAGATATGTTGATTTGTTATCAATTTCTTTTATGACATATTTTAAAAACCTTCTGGTTGCTCAAATAGCCTTTGGATGATAACAGGTATGGGGTGGATAATTCTGGAATAATCATATAAGGTCCTTTTTTACCTTTTTGCTAAAGGTAAAGCTATCCTTGAATCCCTACCCTTAAATGCCCACAGAATGATATGTATTTATTTATTTATATCACATTAATTAAAATACTATAGTGCACTTTTTAGACAATTAAAAAGTACACCATAACTAGGGTGGATTAGATTTAAATCAAATTATTTAAATCACTAGTAAAAAGACTTAATTTTAATCAATTCGATTTAAATCATAATTTTTAAAGAGCAACTCTGTCCTGCAGCAGCTCCTCCTCTGACCCGCTGTTGATTCACTGACAGTTCCAATATTGCAGACTATACAGCCTCATGCTACATAAATAAGCGCCATTTCATGCTGAATAAACTAAATTATTTCTTAAATAGAAAACTATTTTTAGATAAATTTCTACTCCCAAAGCATTTTATTAAAATAAATTTGATAATCAAAATAATCCGATTTCAATGAAAAAAAAATCTAATTTTTTTAAAATCAATTTTATCCACTCTGACCATAACATTTAATACAATAATATAATAAAACAATGTTTATGATAATAAGATGAAATGTGAAATGATGTGTTTAAAATACTTTCTAAAAGCAGAAACAATAAACAAGCAAAGATGATGTGTTGCACAACTTTGGAGCAACACTGAAGCCTTTCTGCCAGGCAGCCATGTAATTTTTCAACTGGTTTTTTTTTTCTTCTTCTAGACCTGTTAACATCTATGCTTATTAAAAGAAGTAAAGGCAGTTCAGTCTGCCTTCAACAAACTTCTTTCCTCAACTGCTGCCCCAAGTTTTCCTGCAGTAGAGTGCATCAGATTATAGCAATTTAATGAGTCTTTGATTGCGATTTTTCTTTTTATCTTGGACAAGTTCACTGTAGCCTCTTGGGAAGGGGAGGGAGAATGAGCCCCTTCTCCTCACCCAGTTATAGGAGACTGGAGATTGATGGGCATTTTTGTCTGTGCTAGCTATTTTGCTTTTTTTTAAAAAAAGAGTGGAAGTATTCATGTAAGTATAGAATGCCCATTTCTCTGTTTTCCTTTCTGTGTGTTATTTGTAAGTCTAATGCTTCCTTTGCATCTGAATATGCTTAACGTGACCCTTCTCTTCCCTGCTTCTCTGGCTGGCTGGCAGTTATTCACAGTGTTTCCTGATTCTTCCCCATAGGAACTTCCATGCTTCTACTATATCAGCTCAGCACCTCCTGCCTTTCTGGCCTCTCCTTCACCCTGGTGAATACCCTCTTCTTTTCTCCTTTAGAACTTTCACCTCATTGATTATCACCTGGCCGCATTCATCACAGTGATGTTGGCACGGAGGCTTGTATGGGCCCTCATCTCTGAGGTAAATGATGCTAATCTTTTCCAGTTTCAGGATACTCCAAATGAGTTAATATGTCCCTTGCCTTTTTTTTTTTTTGTAGTTATCTTTTCACTTTGAATAAAATGTCTCTGTGTTAATGTTAGAGGTTGTCCTCGGGTTACGACGGCAATTGGGATTAGGATTGCCATCACTGAGCAATTCAGTCATAAAGCATGACATCTTGTGACCTCATCACTTAGTGAGAGCAATTCTAGACATTCACGATTGCTGTCATAACTCCAAGACGCATGAGTTCTTAAAGAGGGAAAAGGCAGGAATCTCAGGTAAGTACGCATGCAATGGATATCGGTGTCCTGGAAGAGGGGGGGGAAAGGACATGCGTGAGTCAGGGGAGAGCCAGCAGGGTCTGCACAGTGGGGAGGGGGGAGTTGTGACTTACCAGAGCAACTTGCAATCTTTCTTGCCAGCTTCCCCATTGATTTCTTTGTGGGAAACCAGCAGAGGTTGTCACAAATGGCAGTCATGACTGCAGTTCCCTGTAAGGTAGTAACTGTAGTCCGGCACTTGGATTGTGATTACATCACTGTGAGGGTGGTGTGATAGCCAGAACCTCAAAGACTGGTCTATCTCCATTTTTTTCAGTACCACTGTAACTATAAACTTTCAGTGAACAAATGGACATATGCCAAGGAGTACCTGTATTAAAATTACAGTTACGATTACTTATGAAGCTGCTTAGCTTGGAATAAATGTTTGTAAAGTATCCCAAAGTTAAAGCTGATTGTAACTTATACAGTAGATAAGGTTCCATGTTATTACAGCAGCATATTGAGCAAAGTTAAAGTTATTTCAGGCAAGATTGATCGCAGGTGTCCTTGTTGCTCTCTGAGCTTGGTTCATTTCTTAAAGATGTTTTATTACCCAAACTAGGTAACATCATCAGTGCTAGTAAAAAGTGAGGTTTGTTCTCACTTTATATTGATTGTGCACAATATTAAATTGATCTTAGGAGTAAATGTTTAAGTCTCATCATGTTTACAGAAAGAAATTTTTTTAGACTAGAAATAAGTCTACATATTTCACTGCATTTCGTACCATGTATGACTGTGCATGTGATGAATAAAATTTGATTTGATTTGATAAGATGTTTTTCTGGTAAGAATGAAAGTGTCTCCTAGAGGTCTGTATGAAAAGCTATTTGTATGTGCAAGCATTTTGAGATGAGCTTCATACCCACAAATCCAAGCCACTTAGTAATACAGATAGGATTGAATACATTGTCTGTCACAATTGCAGTACTTGAATCTCATTTCATATTATGGCAGAAGAAAGCAGACTGTGCTTGAAGATGATACTTATTGGATAGGGTGGGATACGTTGTCCTGCCTTGAATATGCAGGGCATTTCACTCTAAAGTGTTGACTTCACCAGGACTGAAATATTTGGAACTCTTTGAGCGTTTCCTGTTTTCTGGAAGAAATTGGCCTGTGCTTTTTTTAAGGGGTTCTTAACGGTACTTATTCTACTACTTAAATTCCCCTATCCTCCCCAATTCTAAAACATGAAATTGTTCCAGGTATACTGATTTCAGGTGGTCCATGCCCAACTCAAAGCATGCAGATAAAATGAAGCAGACTGTTCTACTTTGGTATAGTAGAGGCAAACCTGATTTAAAATTAGTAGTAAGACAAGAGCAAAGCAAGGAAATTGTTGCTGGCAGCAGAAGGAATACATCCCCATGTCCAGCTTTTTTTTTTTTTTGCTC
>JAEANM010010761.1:0-13386 GCA_017656035.1 Myanophis thanlyinensis
TGATAATTCGGGATCTTGCTGCTCTCAAAAAAAGATACATTGTTTGGTGTCTTTGTAGTTGTTTGTTTGTTTGTTTGTTGTTGAAAATTCAATAAATTTTTTACAAAAAAAAAAAAGATTACCAGATGAATCATCATATCAAAAGCAGTCTGGAATTAACTATCAAGCATGTAAGAAGTACACATCCAGTTGGGAAATCTGCAGGCAGCATAACAGTATACTTGTTCTCTGTCTTCATATGAACGAACATTTCTCTTGATATTTGAGAATGCAGGACGATCATGTAATTAAAAGGAAGTTTCCTTTCCAATCCATATTTTCCAGTTGAAAGAATTTATGATTAATAATTTTAAGGAAAGCTATACTTGTGGAAAATAACACTGGATGTTACTTGCCCATAATTTGCTTCTGATTACATGTGGAAAGTATAGAATTACAGAGAGTAGGCAAGGAAGACTCACATATCTAAGACTTTAATAACAAAGTAATGAGTTCAATGGAAAGACTGACAATATGAATTTAGTGTTTCTCACCTACAATTACTTTTGGGCACTTAAATGTTAAATATCAAATGGATCATTTTACATTAAATGTTTGAATATTTAGGGCATTTTACTGTTGATATGCAGCATTATTCAACGTCTTGCTATATTTTGCCTGCAAACAGTGATTGTGAGACTTGCCGTACTATCCTCTTATCAAAGGTAAGATCTGTACTATCATTCGTGATATTCAGAAAGCTTTTGAAATGTGGCTTTTCCATTCGACATTTTGGGATTGAGAAATCAGTAAAAGATGGTGAAAAGGTGGAAATGATGAAATATGAATCATGCATTGTTGGGATTTGCTGAGTCATCTGCTGAATCATCTAGCATCTATCTTGCATACCTGCAAACCCACACATAGCATATGGAGACAGGAAGCCAACCCTCTGAATCATTCTACCTGCTGACCATTACCTTATATGGGCATAAGTTCTGGACTATTCCTTACATGGGCAAACCGGATGCCCCAGGTATCCATGTCTCCTCCCTTTCCCACCCCTGGCCCACCTTTCCCTCCCCTAACCTGCCTTCTGATCACGCCTTCTTTGATGGTCTCAATAAAAAGGGACCATGAGGGCAACCTCGTGTTCTCCCACCCCGAGGAAGTTTGGTGTTGTTTCTTCCTTCCCTCCATCTCGTGGGGGACCCGCCTGACTGCGTGAAACGTCGCAATGCATGTCCTACCTCTAACAGATAAGCAATATTTTGCCAGGTCACATATAAAAAGGTGAAGTTTGTGGTGTCAACATGCACATTTTGTCATTTTAGCATCAACATGGCATCAGCAGCAGCAGACACCTAATTCAGGGACTGAATCATGACTAGATAAATATCTATCCATGACATTAAATCAAAAGGACTGACAATAAAAGTGACAATTTTAAACAGACATTAACATATGTTTTAATTATAGTGCTATATTTTATAATCAGGAATAACTAAAACTTAAACTACTACATTATGGTATATTTCTATGATTTGGGTCTACATTTTATGATCATTGTATTTTGTATTTTTCTGCTTGAGAGTTATTTCTTGTAAAATTATTGAAACTGCATAAACACATTTATAATAAATAAATAAATAAAGTTGGAACCTTGATTTGTAGTTATCACCTCAAATATTTGTTAATGGACTGGCTTTGTTTTTCTTCTGTCTTTCTTTTTTTACAATAAAGGCTTAAATTCTCACACTTGATATCCAGATTCCTTGGTTGAATTGTAAGATTTTGATTAATATGAAGTAGTAATAAACAGCAAAATGGGAGTTTTATTATTCAATAACAAACTTTAGGATGTAGATTATTTTCATCATCAGTAAGAAAGTTCTATGAAGGGATGCTTTGTTATTTCTCATTTGGGATTCCCTGACAATGAAATTCTTCTATAACCATTAATTTTATTGATCCATCACTCTTCTGAGCTCTCCATCTGCTCAATTCCTGCTGCTTTCTCTTGTGAGTATCCTTTGCTGTGGCCAGATGAGTCTCATCAGGAAGATGAAATAAAAGTTCTATTTTTCCTGAAGTATTACCATAATGTGCTTAGTTTGAAAGCTGTTATGTCTTGTCCTAAATTCCATCCACAGTACTGAGGTTCTGAAATCAATTAATTACTACTCACAGTTGTTGGTTTTTGTGTGTGTGTGTGCATGTGTGTGTGCTAAAACCAACTTCTACTGTCACAGTCCAGTTGTATTACAACCACAATCCCACAGAATTATGCTTCCACATTTATATGTGACCCTTCCACCAACAACTCTCCACAGCCAACTCACTGTGGGATAAGAGTTACATCAATATTGAAGACATAGTCTAATGCAGAAGTGTCAAACTTGATTTCATTGAGGGTCGCATCAGGGTTGTGTTTGATCTCAGAAGGCTGGTGTGGGGGGGGGGAGGATGGGTGTGGCCATGGTGGGTGTTTGGCACAGGCTCAAGATGTGTTTTTTCCCCTTTTCTTCTTTCTTTCCACATTTCTTTATTATAACCATTTTCCTATCTCTTCTACCAGATATTACCAGCAAACATTTATTACTTATTCTTCATACCCCACTAAACTTTTTATTTCTAAATTTATACCCCATTGTTTAATAGTAAATTGCTTTTCCAGGCAGAAAAGCTATTTATAGTTTTGTATGTTTATTATTCATCTAATGATAAAAATACAATGGAATAAATAACATGATAATACAAGATCTAACAGCAGAGGTAAATTTCCAGGATAGTAAATAGAAATGGCGGTCACTTATAGTTTGTTGATTGTAGATTAAATTGGACCCACAAGTGCATAAAATCAGGCATTAAACTGCAGTATTAACATAGGATGTTGCTTGTTTTCTATCCAGATCAGGCACTTGAGGCCACATAATTGTAATCCAGTCCAATCCAGTCCTCCTACAACACTATGCTGGCTGAAAATGGGCTGTACAGAGGCCTCCTGGGAGCCTCCACATGGCCTGTTTTTGGCTAGCAGAGTATTTCTGGAGGTAGGGAGGCCAAAAACGGGACATGGGGAAGCCTCACAGGGCCTCTGTGTAGCCCATTATTTTTGCCAACAGAGTGCTTCTGGAGACTGTGGTGGTTTAAAATGGGCCTCAGGCTGTCATGATCAATACTATCCTCAGTGGGTGCAGAGGTGTCCAGACCAAGTAAGAAGTTAACTCTGGATTTGTTACCATCCATTGTTCATAACTGTATGGAGTTAGGGGCCATGGGCCAGAGCAGCCATACCGTTGCATTTAATTTTTGAAGGCAACAGGACCTGAGAAGATTCATAGAAAAAAGTTTATCGAGTTCTCTGCTCCCAGGCTAAGAAGGATATCATAATTTATCAAAGACAGCTACTTGTATCATCCTTCAGAGACAAACCAAAAACCCTTGAAAATCTATAGAAATTCTCAGTCATCCTGGTCATGGTTGTCCCAAAGGTGCTTCTTCAGGAGGCAACTGGACTTTCTTTCTTTTTCTTTTGAAGTTGTTTCACTTCTCATCCAAGAAGCTTCTTCAGTTCTGACAGAATAGTGATATCTGTCTATCTAGACAGATAGATAGTCTGATGGAAGGATAATAGATCCTTCCATTCCCCACTATGCTGTCAGAGCTGAAGAAGCTTCTTGGATGACAAGCAAAATGTCTTCAAAAGAAAAACAAGAAAGTCCAGTTGCCTCCTGAAGAAGCAGCTTTGAGAAAACCCTTAAAGTTTTTTTAGTGTGACCATTATTTTGGGGTTGGTAAACATTTCCAAATAGCTTCTTGAAATTTGGTGATTATCTAACGGCGGCGGGTGGGTGGGTGGGGAGGCAACACTTTGTGAAGAAAGCATAACATTCAGTAACTATTACCAGAAGGTTCACCACCTATGATTTGGTCAGTGTATTAGAAATATAGAAAACTAATTGCAGAAAACACCCAGTGATCTATTGAATCTGACCTTTGGGTTTTTTATTTATTTATTTTTTAATTTTTGTTGAACAATGGGCATATGTTCAAAGCATGTTTAAACTCAGTTACTGATGATTGACCCTACTACCACCACAGGAAGTTGGTTTTAGGCTCCCAATACTTTTTCTGAAAAGCAATACGGAACTTTCTAACATTGCTTTTAAACTTCCCTCCTGTCGGTCTGAGCTTATGTCTCTGTGTTCTTGATTCTTGCTTAATATTAAAAATCCTGCCTTCTAGAACCTTATTCACACCCTTAATATATTTAAAGGTTTCAGTCATGTGACATCATTCCCCCCCCCCCCCGCCGCCATTTCCACCTTCCGTCCTCCAGGCTATACATATTCATTTCCTTCAGTCTCTCCTGTTATGTTTTTGCAAGGTTTCTCAAACCTTGTATCATTTTGGTTGCTTGTATGAAATCACATTGTACAAATTTCATAACAACAAAATTATAAATTATGGTTTGTAAAGCCCAGCAGTTGTCTCATGTAATACACTAAGCAACAACCAACCCAACCCAATTACAGCTTAGTTCTTGGGCAAACCAGGCTTTATAACAGATTAACAAGATAAGAATTGAGGTTTAGGGAGGTCACAAGTTAATGCCTATTAAAAGAAGGGTAAGATGACATTGCAGAACAGAGACAACATAAGGCTGCATTCATCTGAAGCAGGCTTCATTTAAAAAGTATATAAGGAAACTTAAAAGGAAAATATAGCTACAAATTTCTTGTAAATAGAAGAACAGGAGCAGGCATGCTGTGGGTCTTAAACTCTCTGCTTTATGTGACTTTTATATTTGAAAAATATTTTAAATTAAAAACTGGCATCCTACAAAACGGTCAGCCTTCTCTCTCTCCTCCCTCCCTCTCTCACTCTCTTCTCTTTCCTTTCATCCCCCTCCCCCGCCCCATCTCTCCCTTTCTCCCTCTCTCGTCTCTTTCCCTCCCTCCCTCTCTCCCTCTCTCAATTTCCAAGACTGATTTTTGGACTTAAATGAGTTTTCTTAGAAAATAAAAATGATGGTTGATTGTACCTAAAAGAAATATATGTATTCATCTGCCTGGAAAGAGGACAACACACCACCACAAGATAGTGGCAAATAGCATTCTGGTGCTTTGTGACTTTGTAAGATTCCCCATGATAATTATTTTGTTAATTGGCAATCACTCCCCTGGCAGCCATTTTGCAAAAGTGCCTTCAACATATACTCAGAATTCTAAATATATCTCTACTAAATAAAAATAAAAGTCCCTGGTACAAGTTATGTTGATGTAAAGCAGAAGACGCTTAGATAAATAGTGTAGCTCAGTGTATGTTAAGTATCAACCAACAAGAACTAGAATATATCTAAAAGGAAGCACTAGAATAATAGAGCAATAAAAAAACTGGCTGCCAAATGCTTCAGGTTGATATGAAACAATTCTCAGAGTCAATATAAATATTTAAGAAGGGGGAAGGATATAAAGATAGCAGGAAACTAAATTTTGTTTGTGTTGTAAACATTGGTTTCATAGCATCACCACAGTCAATTTTTAAACAAACCTGAAGTGCAGAAAATTGTGCCTGACCCATTCCAAGCTAAAGGGGCTTTCCCAACACAACTAGAAGATCAAAGGGATAAATGCCATTGTTGATCTTGACAGCTACATGCCATGGGGAGATGAAGATCAAGTGTGCTTCGGATGGAAGAGACATCATCAAAGACAGCTTTTCCCAATCTGCTGCTTTCCAGATGTGTTGGGACTACAACTCCCAAAATTCTGAAACAGAGTGAGCCTGTAGGGAAGAGTATGCTAAAATAAGATTCTAAACTCCATTCTGGTATGGAAAAAAGGAACAATTTTTCATTTATATTCAGAAAGTGTAGAGGAAAATGATATTTATCTGTATGATCCATCATTCCTTTTACAACTTTATCACTTTCAAAAGTATGTATGGCTAGAAACATTTCTATTTTTGAAAAAGCAAATGTGATAAGAGTGGAAACTGTATTAGAAATCAAAATATAATATATTTCATATTGAGAATCCCACATGACAGCTATAATTCTAGCAGAGCTCCCCTCCAGTTTCAATATTATCAAAAATCAAAATTTTAAGGGAATCTTATGTCTGAAAACAAATGATAATAATGTAGAACATAATTATAAACCAAAAGAAAAACAAGATAAATGTTTAGGGAGAAAAATGAAATTTTATTTGTAGCTGAAGACCAAATTATTTTATTTTTATAAGATTAAAAAAAACTAGTAAAATGCTCTACAGACAGAAAGAAACACAAGTGAGAATTAAAGCCAAATGGTTTGGATGCCCTGTTGGTATGTGTGTGTGTTTTTTGACACTTTCCTATCCTGTAATGCAAAAATGTGGCAAAAAGCCATTATAACTTAGATAGAAATTTCTTAATCCTTCATAAAACTTTTTTTCTGCTGAAGATTGGACTCCGAGCTACTTTTCTCCTTGAGATAGGCTATATAAAATGCAATCAATGGCTGTTTTTGATATAACTTTAGTTTTAAATATTTTTACTGTACAAAATTATTGGGCTAACTTCTAGAAACCATCTCCATTTATCTATAGAGGTTTCTAGAAGCCAGTCCATATTACTAATAAGCTTCCCACAAGACCCTCATTAGGTCATTTGGGATTCTTAGCATGTTTTAATCATGTAATCTTGGAAGTAGTTAGCTGTTCTGTATCTATGGAAGAGTTGATGATGGCAAAAACATGGAAACCAAGCGCAACCCTTACTGGGAGAGACTGTACTTTTATGTTGAAAAATCACAACATAACAATGGAAGGGAATTAGAATACTCCCTGGATGAAATCATCCATCACTATCAATTGAGTTAATATGCTGATGATACTCAACTTTACCCCTCCTCATCTGCTGACCTGAGTGATGCTGTCACTTTCTACTCATGGTGCCTGGAGTCTATAAGGAACTGGATGGGCATCAATGGGCTATGACAAACCCTGACAAGACCAAGTAACTTTGAGTACATGGAGCTTCAGGATCCAGATCTTTGACATCTGTTGTTCTGGATGGGGTTGCACTACCCCATTCAGACCCAGTTTGCAACTTAGGGGGGTCTCCTGGACTCACAAATCCTGCTAGAAGATCAGGTGACTGAATAGGAAAACTTTGCACAACTTTGGATACTGAACCAGCTGCAACCCTTCCTGGATCAGGACTCCCTGAGCTTTGTCACTCAAGCCCTAGTGATCTCTCATTTGGATCACTGCAATGCACTTTACGTGGGGCTATGCTGGAAATGCATTTGGAAGCTTTGACTGGTACAAAGTGAGCAGTCCAAGCAGTCTTTGGGACCCACAGAAGGACCAATGATACACCACTGCTTCAGAAGTTGCACTGGCTACCAGTTTGCAGTTCAGGCTGCTGGTTATGACCTTTAAAGCTCTTCATGGCCTAGATCCAGATTACTTGATGGGGTCATCAAGTAAGGGTCTCATCCTGCTAAGACAGGCCCACCCTATTTGTGCCAGCAGAGGTCTGCTTGATGATCCTGGCTGTCAAGGAACTCTGACTGACAGAACCCAGAAGAACTTTTGTGCTGTAGTGCTGGCCCCCTGCACCATCCTGCCCTCCTGGGTGAGTTTTGCCTCCACCCACTTATCCTTCAACATAGGGCCTGAAAACCTGGCCATATTGATTGGCCTGGGGACCCAATAGGGGAGTACATTGCTGGAAGTGACTACTGGACTAATTAGCTGGCCCCACCTCCTCTCCCATGTTTTCTGCTCCCCCTCTCCCCATCTTCTTTAATTTCATTTTATTGTACTTCCTTTATTTTTATTGTTTTATTTCTTTGCTATTGTTATTGGGGTTTTGGGTTTTTTTTAGCAAAGACTGGTAATATTTTTTTTCCATTTTATTGTTATAAGCTTTCCAGAGTAGTCCCATGGCAAGATGGGCAGCAAACATATTTAACAAAGAAATATTCATAGAGTTCCAAATTGTTGAAGTAATAAATCTTTAGCCCTATTTGACCATTAACAGTACTCCATATACAAGAGGAACTGGATCTGTTTTGAACAGGCATATTCTCCTGGTCATCAGTCCTGCAACCACTAATATAATCACATAACCCAAGAGGACAATGTGTTTTTGTAATATTTGCAGTGGGGAATTGTTGGGCCAGTTCTCTTTCTCCGTTTCTAGGATGGCATCTGAACAGGACTGAGTCCTTGATTCCCTGAGGTGACAGCTATGTTACTTTCAAAGATTTAACAAACTGTTCTACTGTTTACAATTTCACAGCATCTGTGAGATTATTTTCATTCATTAATGCTGCTCGTAACAAAGGGTTTAAACCATTGTTGGATAATTTTTTTTCTGCTATAGTGTATTCCCCACACACATCTTCCAGTCTCCAAGTTCTGCAGGGAAAGGGGGGGGGGGTTCTACCTAAAAATATATAGCAATTTCTCTAGAAAACATTTTGGATCAAACCTTGATGCAATGGTTGATGATCATTTTTTTAAAAAGAAAAACACATGCAATCAAAGACCACAATTTTATTGCTGAATTTTGTAATACAAGAGGTTCTGTACACTGCAAAAGTGAACTGATTTCAGACATACAGGGGGTATTGTATTCAAATGCCCTTGAGCAATAAACTTTAATACTGTAGAACGGAATATAGATAAGATGTTGCCTGTAAAAAAACAGAATGGAAACCTTGAGTTTCTTGAAAGTATTATACAAATGGACATGAAACTGGACAACTGTCTTGCTTCCCTCCATCCAAAGGCCTGAAATCTCAGGTGAAACAGCCCCTCCACAAACCTATGTATACACTTTGAATAAAATAGAAAGAATTTCTGTTGGGTCAGTATAGCTGTATAGTACTACTTGGTGAAGCAAGACCATCTCCCTCAGAGTGATGTTAAATTTATGTCTTGCTTTTAGCATTTTGTACTTCAGAAAGGGGCTCATGTCCTTGCAGGCTTTTCCTCACAAATAATTTTCCTCACAGAAAAATAATGTTGCCAAGCATCCATATTCCTTGGGCCCTTTCTTTGTGTTGACAGCTGGTATCTGTGCTTTGTCACATCATATCTGAACTCTTGCAATGAGCTCTGATAGGCCTGTTATTACAGAAAATTTATTTGTTAGTTGGTTACTTTAGTTGTTTATTTGAATGTATTAGCTACTCAATTCTAATGGACCCTGAGCGACGTGTTTTTAATTTGTTAGAATTTACTTACTGGATTTAATTGGCGCCCATCTCATGACAATAACTCTGGATGGCATTCAGTTAAGATAATTTAATTGCTGAAAAACATTCACTTACCTGTGATATCACAATCTTATCACTCTAATGTTGCCTTGCAAGGAACCTGTATAACAAGATTTGCAGGAAAACTCAAACCTTCTTTATTAAAAATGGCCTATTAGTTGGGCCTACCTGAAAAGGATTTGTGGTCATGGTGCCATATGAATGCCCTTCTTTTGGAGCAAGGTTTTCCTTTCCGGTTTTTAAAACAGAATTGAGACATTTCTCTTTAATAACAACTACAGCTTTATTCTTTCAATACCCCCTGTGTTTTTACAGGTTGTTACTCTTTCCAGGTAACATTATTCCTACTTGTGGTCTGGTAATGTTTGCCCAAAGGTGGCATACCATATGCTGGATTTGGGCTAACAGTGGGATGTATTCCTTGGTCACCTTCTTGCAGAGGAAACAGGCCCCAAATGTGTCTTCCAGGAAGTCAGTAAGGAGCATATTTGCTTTCTTCCCCCCAGGTGTTAAGTGTTCAGAGCAGGCTAAGTTTACCTTGTTGAGCCTTGTAACCCCCCTTACTTCATCTTGTAAACTTCTGTGTCAGCAGAAGAGGAAAGAACTTCAAAAGGGTCAGCACAGCCCCAGGGGAGGTTGAGCAGAGACGCCAGCAAAGAGATCCTAATCAGGCAAGCAAGCAATTGGGGGTTATATTTGTCTCAGAAGCTGGGACAGGCCAAGCCTTCTAAGGCAGAAAGAGGAGCTTGGCTCGCCCTCCAAGCCCCTCGGAGAGTATTGGCTTTTGCTGGGCTCCAGGCATCAAGGCAATGCCAAAGGAACAGCCTAGCTCAAACTCAGGAGGCAGAGAGAGAGAGAGAGGGGCGGGGGTGAGAAAATGAAGTACAGGAGCTGTTGGAGATAATGGCTTTCTAACAGTCTTGGGTAGACCTTGGACAGAAGCAAAAGATGTTATCATCCAAGCCCAGTCTTCCTCTTTGAAGGGGGTGGGGGTGGGGGTGGGGCAGGGTAAATGGTTGTCTCCCACCATTCCCTCCCTGTGCATTTCTTCCTAGCTAATATTAACATTCCAGCCAGGGCTGCTAAACAGAATCTTAATTAGAGCTGATACTCTTGTGCAAGGATTTTTCTTAACTAATGGTTGCTGTCAGGGTATCTTGCTTGTGCTCTTCTTTGGGGGATATTGTATTCAGCTGCAAAAAGCATGACTGAAATGTAATGTGCATGCCAGGAAGAGAAGGGAAATGAAGGGAAGGTAGGGGGAAGGGCAGAAGGAGAATAAAGAGCAGCAAAGCTGGAGTAGCTTGCGGCCTCCACCTCATGTCAGCATCACCCATCTCTTTCCTGAGAAACCCAAAACATGCTGTTTAATTAAAAAAAAAAAACACTTTGCTCTTGCTCACCTAAACAAAAACAAAAAATCCACTAGCAGGGCATTCAATCTGGTTGCCCATCAGCCACAAACACAGCAAACTGTGAGGAGAACGTAACTTTCTTTATCTTTTGGGGAGACAGATGTTCTTTCTGGATTAGAAGGGAGCTTTTCCCAGGATTATATTACCCACACAGAATGCCCAGATACTTGCTAGGGAGGCAGGCACAGACTTGGATCCAATATTCTTACGCAGAGCAAAATACATGTCATTTGGTTCTCATCCACACAGCAATTTATAACATGAACTGCCTATCTAGCTGACAGTGCTGTGACCAGTTTTGGCCGATCTGCAATAAGTGAAACATTGTAGAATGTAGTTATTAGACATATAAAGTGGTTCAGTTTGATTTCAGAAAATTGCACATGAAAGTATGAACATAGCTTCTGTTTGGTTTAAAGCAGCTATACCTTTTCCCATGCAGGGACATCCCAGGAAAATGATGTGACTGCTTTAAAGAATGTGTAAGTCAGATCTATATTCTTTCTCCAATTCACTGAATGCTACATATGGGATCACTAAATTTGTTAGTATTTGGATGGGAGGCCACCACAAAATCCCAGAACTGAAATGGATCTCAGGGGAAGAAGATAGCAACATCCATATTGTTACCCCACAAAAAAACCACAACAGCACTTACAGCAAATTGCAATGCAATTAAACTGCCAAAATGTACACAAAAAATCATTCACACACAGCCTGCATCACACAATAGGACATAAGTATGGAATGACAACATTGGCATCAATCGCAGCATTGGTGTGATGGTGTGTCATCATGCACATTTTATCATTTCCCCTCTTGCTTTTCTCGTGGTTGCTCATGTGTGGATGTGCCCATATTTTCAATGGGAATTGAGTTTGACTCAAGAAAGCTTGCACTTCCATGGCATCATGTAGTAATTGCTGTGATGGTATAAAGTGTCCTCACCATTCAAGCTGTTTTCTCACTAGTGGCTTATAGTACCTTATGCTATCAACCAACCATTGTAGTGCCAGTATAACAGCAACAAAGACACTCAGGGCTAAATGTGTGACCTCTGGGCACTCTTACCTGTAACCGAGCTTGCTACACTCAGCAAGATTCCTGAATAAATGTACTGTTGATTTGCACTGCAGAGTATCTTAGATTCTCAATGCTACAGATCTCTTCAGTTCTGAAATCACTGGAGATTAAATTGTTCTAATATCTAGTTTTAATATACGGAGAAAATAATACCAATCATCCTTCCCACTGGTGTCTCTAGTCCCTGTTGATCTTCTACTTCCACAGCCTGCAAAGAGGCCTGTGAAGGTTTGGTGTGACAGAACTGGAAGTCTTATAATGAAGTCCAAGCCTTGGTTGGGATTTGGGTACAGGGATTGTTTGTGCCAGGCTGTCTGGAAAGCTTGTCCAAAGGGGATGTTTACAGAGGAATCCAAAAGTCAAGACAGTGGCCACAGCCCATTTTGACCCTTTGGTGGACAGGTAGTCTTCGATTTATGTTCACAATCGAGCCCAAAGTTTCTGTTGCTAAGTGCGACATTTGTTAATTGAGTTTTGAGTTTTTCTCCCATTTTATGGCCTTTCTGGCCACAGTTAAGTGAATCACTTAACCATTGTTACATTAGTAACATGGCTGTTAAGTGAATCTGGCTTCCCCATTGATTTTGCTTGTCGGAAGGTCTCAAAAGTGATCACGTGATCCCAGGACGCTGCAACCATTGTAAATCTGAGCCAGTTACAAGCATCTGAAGTTTGATCATGTGACCATAGAAACATTGCAATGGTGTGAAAAACGATCATAAGTCACTTTTCTCAGTACCTTTGAACGGTCACTGAACTGGCCATTGTACCTTTGAACGGTCACTACATGAACTGTTGTAAGTTCGAGGTCTACCTGTATTGTCCACCTTCTTTTTCAGTTCTTATACACAACTTCGGCCCTCCCTCCATTTACTCCAAGTCAACAGTACTTCTTTCCCGGCCTCTGGCCTATTAACTCCTCCCCTTTCCGGCGACCAATCGAACCGAGCAGCCTCCACCAGGCCTAATCGTTAGCAGCCTTTGCTGCGAACCTCCGAGCTCTCTCACGGCCTTCTTCCCTCTTCCGGCCGAGGGGCGAACCTGCCTCTGTGGATCGCGGCTTCTTCTTCCCCCCCTCCCACCCACCCACCCACCCACCCCGCCGTTTGATGTCCGCGGTGCGAAAGAAGGGGGAGGCAAGCGCGGCCACCCCTTCACCCTGAGAGGCACAGAAAGCCGAAGCCACTACAAAGGACTCGGCTTCTTGCCCTGGGATCCCATTTCTCGGGAAAGGCTCCAGAACAAACAGCCCTTTGTCTTACCCACCGGCCGTCTGCCACCACCCAGATTTTCAAAACAGGTAGATTAGACTTTGACGGTAAATACCATCCACAACTGCAACCGAGGAGAGAGGAAAAAAAAAAAAGGGGGGGGGGAGTTCGTATGGGAAAAGGACAGAACAACTTTTTAAAAACCCCGGATTTCCCGCTGTTTCTTGGCGTTTCTCTGCCATTCAGAAACCTGCCTTTCGACGTTTAGGCTTTTTCCCCCCGTCCGTCTAGGAATTGGAGGAAAGGCAGAATACAAAACTTCAATGGTAGAAAGCCCGCCCTGTCGCCTTTCGCTCAACCAAGAGGGTGGCTGACGCGGGAATACCGAAGTGCTCTGTGTGTGTCTGTGTGTCTGTCTGTG
>JAEANM010010762.1:0-15627 GCA_017656035.1 Myanophis thanlyinensis
AGTCATGTCTAGCTTTGTAATCAGTTTGTGCAATTTTGCTGCACTCACATATTAAATGTGAAACAGTTTCAACTTTGCCATTGCAAAGTTGATAGTTTGGATTGTTGGTGGTTTTTTGGATCTTTGCTTTCATAGAATTTGTTTGTAGTGCTTGTTCTTGAGCAAGTTTCTTTTTTGATGTTGAACAGTAGTGGCGAAAGTGAGTCCCCTTGGAAGAGTCCTCTTCTGATGTTGACTTCACTAATGTTCTCTCCATTTGCTGTTAGAATTGTTTTCCATTTTTGCAATAGTCTTTTTTCTGCTGGTATTTTAAAAATTCAGGGAGGCCAGTATAGATCTATTTCAAGCTTATTTGCTCTCATCAGCTGGTGGTCTAGAGGTTAATCCAACTGCCTAGTGGGATCTCGCCGAAATGTTGCAAAGAGATTCTGAAACTTACACGGGAAAAGACCTGAATAGACCTAGACCTGCATACCTACACCCGTGAAAATCTACAAAAACATATATATTTTCAATACTATTACTTTTATTTGTACCTAGATGAACATCACCCAGATGCCTCACTGTTCATGTATAATTTTGATGTAATATAAACCAACCCTATTCCTCGTGGTTTTACTATTATTAAAAAATAGATATTCCCCTCTCTCCTTGTCACAGGTCACATTGTCCAATTAGGTGTTCTGTCACTGGCAACTCCTTTCAGTCTCAGGCCAGCACCTGTTGCGATGATCTTGGTTCCCACAGGAGGATTTGTTATTGTCTGATCTGGTCTGACATTTCATTCTCAACACTTAAAAACACTCAAGACTATAACAAGAACCTCTATTAATATCTCATTTCCTAACTTTCCCAACTTATTTCCTAACTTATTCTCCTATCTCGTCTAGACTATTCTCTTGCTCTACTACCCATCGCAGTCTCGGGCGGTCGCATAAGCATTTCACTGTATTTTTGTATGTTTGTCTTAAAAATAAAAAACCTTTTTTAAAAAAAATTAAAATGTAATATAACTTGGGGGGCAGAAAGTCATGTTTTATTGTAGCAGAGAATTTTGGTTTCCATGTTGATCAATACTCCATTTTTTATGATATAGGTGTGATTCCTGACCTGATTCTTGAGGTACTCAAACATTCCCCATACAGATAGTCCTCCTTTAGTGATTGCATAATTTAATGACTATTCCGTTGCAACAGCAACAATTGTGTGACCAATTCCTGTATTTATAACTTAAGCACAGTTACAGTTTATTTATGATCCTTTCATTTAATAACTAAGTTGCTGGTCCCAATTATGATAAGTAGATTCAAGTATAATTTTTTTCCTTCCAAGGTGATATCAGGTATTTTATAAGTCATAAGAATAAACCTCTTTTCTTATGTTTTCCTGAGGCATGTCAAATACTTTAACCAATTTAAAGACAAAATAAGATGAAGGAAAATTCATTGCCTTATCAGTATAATATTCCAGAGGGCAATAGCTGATTTTGGATATTGTTTTTAAAATTAAATATATTAATTAAGCAGATATTTACAGATTACAATAAATGATTTCTACTCCATTGTCTTGCTCTGATTTCTAGAAACCAAGCAAAATAGAAAGGAACATTATTTATCTGTATTTCATGTAACTGGGTAATGTTACACTATTCTGGACAATGAGGAATTTCAATCCTCATTGAAGTAAAATGATAATCATCCAGCCTTTTTGGTGGCTGTCAACAACAAAGGCATTAAGACTTCATCTGGAGCTTTTATCTCAAATGTAAAATGGCAGCAATTGACATTTAAGAATTGTCTGGAAAAATGGTCTGCATTATGCAGGCAAAACCACTCCCCTCTTAGACAGAAAATGTTGAATGAATAGGGAACATCTTTTTTAAAAACTCCAACCAATTCTTAAATAAAATAAGTTTAGTTTATTAATAGAAATTATTAGAAATAGAAATGGACTATTGGAATCCTAATTACTAGGAATACAATATCTTTTCACTGTGTACAATATAAACATCAAAATAACATTATGCCTATGCTATCACTTGCAAACATAAAGAATGTGAATGTTGGTAATGTGGTGAGTTTGCTATATGTTTTCTCTGTATGTAATGCTTACACATTAACACACATCAGTTTATGCTAGGAACCAAAGTGAGAGTGATGGAGACATCCTACAAAGTTACCTCTGCATAGTCCCCTGGGATTCTGACAACCAAGCAGAATACCAGCTCATATTCAAAGCCCAAGAGATAAATATCTTGCTCTCACCACTTTTTTTTTTTTGCCCAGGACCAAGCCATGTTGTCCTGCTCCAGCACTAAACCTTCTTTCAAATAGCCTCCATGTTTCCAGTGTCTTTCTCACCACTTGGAACAGAACCCAGATGGATATTTCTTCCATCAGAACAATTATGAACTGTTTCTGTATTCTGTTCTCTTAAACTGCTTCTGGTTTAAGATGTGTTTATGATTCATATGAAAATGGACTTCAGCTGCTCACGGAAGGCACTGCATTGTATCAAAGTGTCATGATAAATATGAAACTTACCTCCTTCACATCAATTTAGCTACAAAATAATTAATTTGATTCCAGTGTTAAATATGACAAATTTTAAAGTAAAGACAGAAGGTGTCAAGTTAGGGATGGAGGGAGACACACTGCAGCTTTGGAAAGCCTGCAGCCTTTCTATGCAACTCAGAACAAACAGCTTTAACTAAAGAGGTAGCCTCGCCCTTTGATTGCTGCATTAGTAAGAGTCTTCAGGGCCTCATGAGCTCAATGACAGAGAATATTGTAGTAGCTAGATGTAGGACACACAGAATTCAGACTTTTTGATTAAGTAGTAATTAACAACTTTAATTAACTGGGTTTCCAGAGGGATTAAAGAGAAGGGAAGAAGGGGTATTTTATATAGAAATTTGAACTACTATCTTTGTTACACATATTCATTCAAAAGATAGTCTGAGGGTTTGCTTTCGTGGAAGCTGAGAGGGCAATACAATTGATATATAGTCTTGTTTGGACTTATATAGAAATCTGCAGGCACCATCTGTATTTCAGAGGACTAATTAAATATGTTCTTTCTCTTCCACCCTTCAATATGCATCTGTATGGGAGGGAGGAGAGAAAGAGGAAAAATGATTTTATAATGTATCTACTTTATTTATATTTTCCTTATACAGTTTTTTATTTGATGCTGTACAGCAAATTCAAATAGTTGTATTTGAATTTACATGATTTTTTTAAAATGTCAATTTATGTGACATTTTGAGGAAATTGAGCCATAAGCATTTTCTGTTCACATTCAATTTCATCTAATTGAATGGGCGGAGAAATGGATATAGGAGGGCTTATAATGTGTGAATTTTGTAGAAACATTCAACTTTTAGAATGATGAGAACTCACAGAATGTCTTCTAGAGGAACGATAGTCAATGATGGCTGTTGAGTGGTTGCCAATCTCCATGAGACCAACTCACATCTCAGCCTCTATTTTTTTTCTTTTTCTGGGTGAATGGAGATGTTTACAAACCAAAGTATGGACTACAACTACTCATGTTATTTTCTATGAAGGCCTCTGGGGCTCAGGTTCAGATACTTTAGTAAAAATCATATTAAGAGGTCAGTGATTTACTGCATATCAGTTTCTTGTTTAATCAGAGAATATTTTTTTAAAAATGAAGTCAGATGGCAGGCATATGGAGAGGAATCTGTTGTTTATTCTCTAATTTAGGGAAGACTCTCTGCTTTCCCTAGCTCCATTCTAACAACATGCTGTTGCTTCCACTTGCAAACTGTTCAGCTGAAAATAGAAGTGGTTATACCATATACTTGAAGAAGAATGGGAAAGCTTTTCTCCTTTTCTCCCTGTTGTCTGTCATCTGGTGTTCAAATAACTAGAAAAGTTAAAGACCAGAGAATAATCAAATCCATCACCCCCTTGCTGTATAATAGGGCATCTTTAGGGAAAAAATATTCCAAACAATTTTTCCCTTCCTTTGGGATACAAATCTTCAGGTGATAAACTCATCTATGTCATGTTTTTTTTTTATGTGATGCTTATATATGCTTGTCAATTCATGAGAAGTTAGATCCATGTTCCAATGAAAAAAAATCAAAACAGAACAGAAGATAAGTAAGGCCATTCCCTCTGTCCTTTACACACACATTCATAAAATATCTGAATATCCTCTGAATATCCAGAGGAAAGAATATTGCTCAATGTCACACGATCACTTAACAAAAGCTTATTAAGAGAACACCAAATTGTTTGCAGAATTATTCACTTTGTTCCACTAAAGTCAATGAATTTCACACAAATCATGATTGTTAACTCTATGATAAAAGTAATGAGTGCCTAAGAAAGGTCACAACAAACATGAATGCAATTCATGGAATAAAACCACAAAAGAACTTAACTGGTTGATATGAGATCCAATTCTCTCCTAATCATAAAGTCCACCTTTGT
The DNA here is from genome assembly GCA_017656035.1 of Myanophis thanlyinensis. Classification (NCBI taxonomy): domain Eukaryota; kingdom Metazoa; phylum Chordata; class Lepidosauria; order Squamata; family Homalopsidae; genus Myanophis; species Myanophis thanlyinensis. The sequence continues at coordinate 4,464 of JAEANM010010762.1, forward strand.
CAAATAGATAGGAGCTATCTTATATCGATTTCATGTTGTCTAATGATATCAAAGTACAACTAGTTTAGCTTGTCTCAAAGCTATAAAGCCTAAATACAGTTCCTTTCCCCTTTGAAGTCTTGAACACTAAGACAAACATATTTAATTTTATAAAAAAACTTGTAACCAAAACAAATCTTTAAGGGCAGCTTAAACAAAACTTTAAGCACAGACTCATCTAGCAATGAGAAGATATTTTGAGACTATATCTCAAAACTTAAAGACATGGGATCTGAGCAGTAGTGAAATTCAGCTGGATCGTACCACATCACCCAAACAGGTAGTGGCAATTTGAAATTGGCCCAGGCCACCCACCCCTGCCCTTATACTTCCTTATATGAGCTTTAGTGTTTATTGTTTTTGTTGTTGTTTCTTACCTTAATCAGCAGTTTGGCACATCTACAGAGCCTTCCTGATGATCCAGACTACCTCTGGTGCCTGTAAAAGAGGTTTAAAGAGCTGCATTTCAGTGCTTTTAGTGCGCATGCGCACACCGAATCAGTAGCAAAACTGGTAGGATTCCATCTCTGGATCTGAGGTTTCAGCAAATTCAGAATGAATTCAGGAAGTTGTCTATCAACCATAAACAGAATTCTTAAAAAACTAGTACCCTATTTCAAGCAGAATTATACTAATGAAAGTTTAAAAAAAAAATCCAATGCTTCCCTCAAATAGGTTGACTTGTTTATGCTTAGCTAGCTATAAACATGATGGTATTTGGTTTCTTCAGCAGTTTCAGGGCCCTTTAGCTGTAATATAATTGTCCTGGTTGTAATTTTAAATGTGCTGTCCCTTTTTAAAGTGCTGTTAAATGACCTTTTTATGTCTTTTATTTTGTGTTCCTGTAGAACATAAAGATGGGAATGGATAAGTTTATTTGTTCCTAAATAAATTTCCAAATAAAAAATAGATTCTGGTAGTACAAATAATATTCTTTTGCTTTCTAGTAATCCACTACTGGTTCTTTCTAGAAATACCTTTCCAATTGCTACTTAAATTTATTTATTTAGATAATTCAGCTATTAGCTCTACACATTAGTCTTTAGCATTTTGATTAACTTTATTATGTTGTATACTGTCTCTGTTGAAGCATAAAATTATGCATAATGAATACAGTAACAGCATGCTCTCTTCACATTTGTGGTTTGTATTTTTCTGGTACAGATGGTCTTAATGTACCTCATAAGCCTGGTGTGAAATATCAAAAGGCTGTTGTTATTCCAATTTTAGTTATTAACAGCTCACTTTTCACTTCCTTCATCCCCACCATTTCTGCCTCTAATGTAATGTAAACCTAATGTAAACCTACAAATGCAAACCAAATGTTGAAACAGTTGAATTTACAAACACATGTAATTGCTTTGTATGAGACCACTTGACAACAAGTTTCCAAAAATATATAAGCATTAACATTTACCTTAGTGTAATATTTCAGACAACCAATTTTAATACATACCAACCCAAGCAAATGACAATAGTCTAATTCTACTTTTATTTCCATTTTTCAGTCTGTTGTCTTCAGAAAGAACTTTCAGGCTTTACCTTTGCCCTATTCAGAAGGAAGGAATCCATAGTAGCTGGACATTCTACTCTGTTCCCCTGAAAATAAGAGCCAACCAGAAAATAAGCCCTAGCATGATTTTTAGAGTGATCCTAATATAAGCCATATATAAAAATAAGCCCTGGTTAAGATTGTCATCAGCCTTGGGAGGGATTGGAGGTGAGTGTGGCCAGCACAGGAGGCATCAAGTGAATTGTGGGCTGATAGTGTCTGGCAGCAGCCACAGTCTGCGCAGCACAGGTGATTCCGAGTGCTTGCACTATAACCACTGCTGAGGGCAAGCAAAGACACAGTGGGATGGAATGGGCAGGTGGCCATGGGAAACACATCCCATGTGTGCAGCAGAGCTGGAAGATGATGTTGGATGGAGGGGGCCAAGAGCTCAGGGGTCATGGCATGGCACTGTCCCTGCCCTACCACCTGTCTCATGTCTTCTTGTGCCATATCCATCAACGGATGTTGGCAATCATATTGATCTATTTCTACAAAAGCCACACAAAAAAGTGCTGTTGAGTTTTGTCCAAACCAGTCCCTTAGATTTTGAAACCATTATGTTCTTGTTTGACTCGTTTGCCTTCACCTGCTTTCCTTCACTGCTCCTTAATTTTTGGTAAATTGCTCTGAACTACTCATAATCTTAATTCCAGGATTAAAGGCATAGGTACCTTTTATAAATAGACATTTTAGTTTGATTAATCTCTCTTTTTTGGCTGCTATCCATCTCTATTTTTAAAATATATCTAAAGTTTGTATTCAACCCTGACCTTATAAATTTGGTCTAGTGATGGGCTCACTTGATTGGGGTTCTTTCCTCTGCAGGATCTGCCCCTGCATCTGAAAAGAAAAGGAATGAATAAAACCATCCTATGGAACAGTTACTTGTTTTTCAGAAAATAGGCTACTTGGCTTGAGTACAAGATGAGCTCAATACTGAACCTAATTCATATATTCTGTTTTTTAACAATTTCAGTATTACTCTGTAAATATACCTATACATTTCATTTGATCACTTCTTATATGATTTTGGACTACATCTTTTTTGTTTGTCCCCATTTTGTTGAATCCCAATCCCCCTCAGTCTTAAAAATTTACCACCCTTGTAGTTGCAAAGCAATCGCTAAAGAATGCATTTATAAAGATAAAATAATGTGAATCCTAGGAAAATAAGTAGCTGCTGAAATAATATGAACAATGCCGCCTGGCAGGAATGCAAGTCTGCAAAAAGCTTCAGTAAACTTTTAAGATGAAAAGTCTAAAAAGCTTAGGTGACTAAACATGGCTTCCCTTGGCCATTCTCTCTCTCTCTCTCTCTCTCTCTCTGCTATAGAGAGAGCATTCCATTAGGGACTGTTGATCCAGGTAAGACCTGAGCTAATGTAAAGTAGCCTTAGCTAAGGAAAGATTTGGTTTGTTAATTGTATTTCCATTTAAAGTGTTTATTTTTAATTATTAATTAATTGTAATTATGAAAATATTAGCCATTCTTTTATATATACAGTGTAACATTCTTATAGGCTGTCATTTTTAAATCCATATTCCACCTGTCATGGCATCTTCTTTGGATTTCTGTGACATTTTATATAACTGCATTCTCCTCCACAGTTCATTGCATCCTGCTGATACTGCTGCTTGTGGTTTGTGACTGCTTATTTTTCAATGTATATCTGGCTTATGTCACAATGAAGCTGCATGTCTTCAGACTGTCTCACTGGCCACCACATGGGGAATGCACTCCTGTTCTTTGAGTTAAGGCAGTGGTATTCCTCCTCCACCCCAATAAATTGTAAAAACTATTTTAGTTGCTACTCCTACTAACTTTTGTCTCTAATTCTGTTTCAAAATGAACATCTAGGAGATCAGTGTTAGCATTCAGTGTGGAAGGGGGAACCTTTATGTATCTGCCAGACTGCAGAACATTGCCCTCAGAAGCCACGTGCTGCCCTATCCTTTACAGTCCTATCAAAGCCTTTTATCTTTTTCAATGACTATTTACATATACTATGTCAAAGAACTAATTTTAAGATAACAATATATTTACTTTGTCACATTACTTCAATTTAATAAGTTAATCATATTAGAGTCTTCTCATTTATCATTGAAAAAGCAAAGATAAAACTTTTATAAAAATTGCTTATATTTCTGCACATTGCTCTTTATATTTCTTGGTTCTAATTTGTTTGAAATGTAAAGGTTTTCTTTAAAATTGTCAGAGCATACTGAATTCTCTTGGTGTTTCAGTATGCTGTAAAATGGAAGTATATGATGGCATATTAAAAGTAGTTATTTTTACAGCCAGTATGGTGTTATTTCTGTTTCCTTGGAAATGAGATTTGCAGATAAATGACATTTTCCATGGACATATAGCTGAAAACAAGCTCTTACGGAATAAGTAAATAGCTGCTCATATTTGGAATCTTTCATTTTTTCCTCCTGGAGTTCAAGGAAATGTGAATAGATTATCAGGCTACATGCTATGATAGATCTGCAAACTACTGCAAAATTGCTTGATTGTGCACTTTCAGGCTAACAGAGCAAAAGGTCTGTGATTTTTTAAAAATGTTAGTTTACAGAAGTACTGTATCTTGTCAAGGATAACCATGACCCATTGAAGAGATACACTTTTTAATTAGTCTTTTAAATGCACTGTTGGTAATGAATCCTTCCAGTTACATTCTTGAAAAAGTTATAGGACTGTAGAGGATTGCTATGTAAGCAAAGTGGTTCTTTAAGACAGAAAAAAAAAGATAATGCTCCATTATCACATGTAGGCTTGGGTCAAGAAAAAGGTGCAAGTAGCACACTAAATGAAGCTTCCTGTCTAGCTGGTGTGATGTGAACTGTGAACCCACACCACCCTTGGGAAAAGTGCAACCCCATCCAAGGTTAGAAGAATAGTAGAATATTCCCAAATATGAGTGGCCCAAACATCAACAGCTATTTGATTTTGGTAGAATTAAATTAGAGGTGATTTCTGCCCACTAAAATTCACACAACTTCCAGGCAGCAGGACAGAACTCAACAGTCTTACTTGGCTGATCCAGGGCCAAGATGTATAATTGGAAATCTTCAGGGTACTGAAGCTACTGAATGGATGTTGTGAATGTACTGATTTGTGAAAAGTGACTTAAATCTGCTGGAAATATTGTCTGACTGTTGGAAGAAATTATATAAAGAAAAATTGTTTTTTATTTTTGTTTTGTTTTTATTGAACTTTAAAAATTAGCTCATCTTTAAATGTTAGCCTCATCTTGGTAATGACAAATAATTCAGAGGAAATAAAGCAGCAGACTTTGAGGATTACAAAAACTGGATTCTGAGGAACAGTTCAGGGATTGAGTAAATTTTTCTAACATTGACTTTTTGATGTTTTTGAAAACTTGGGATATTGGGACTTGGATGGATTACTGAATAACTTTTAGCCAACTAAATAAAAAATGTTACAACAAAGAGAAATAGAACAGATAAATGATTTTTTAAGAGGCCAAAAAGTAGAAGAGAGAGAGAGAAAAAAAAGATCCCTTAGCAGGGAGCAAAGAGGTACTAATGGGTATCCTAAAGAGTAGACAGCAAGAGGCCAAAGCAGAGAAGATATTTAAATTAAACATGAGTGATGTAGAGGGATACAAGATCCCAGAGGAGGAGCAAAGGAGACTGATCAAAAAGTCAATAAGAGTTGAAATACTAAAAAGGGCAAGAGATGATGGATAGATACCTAATATATCTTAATATGGGATTTGTTTTATTAAAGATTAGAAAATAGAGCTAGAAGTTAAAAATTGCAGAAATGTTATGCATACGATAGAAGCTATTATAGTTAATATGTATAGGTAAAGGTTAGAAGTAAAAACTGCTAATTTGGATGCTTAAAAGTTAAAAAAGGGATGATGGATAGATAGATAATACTTCAATATGGGAATTGTTGTATTGGGGGCTAGTAATAAATGATAGAAAGTAGAAATTGGAAAAAAACACTAGTTTGTATACTGCTACAAAATCTAATACATTATAATTGCAATATATATATATAAATTTGAGAAACTGAAAGAATATTATGTATATTTAATTAATATTATTACTGTCACCAAGATTTTGTATAAAGTAAATGGACCCACTCAATATACCCACTCTAAGTATGTTGAAGGGGAAAAAAATCTCAGGAAAGCAAATGCTAAATAGTAATGCAGGGGTCCTCAAAATACAGCCCATGGGTTGGATATGTCCCATCAAAACTATTAATCTGGCACATGTAGGACCACGATGATTCCCTGCCCACATCAACCCACCTACCTGCCAGCTCCCACCTGCCTTCTGGAGGCTGGGAAGGCCAAAAAATGGGCCTGTTTTTGGCCTCCCTGGTCTCCAGAGAGAGGGGGGAGACAGGGAGGGGGAGGGAAAGGGACACACACACACACAAGTCCCTCACACACATCCCAAGGCAGTCACATCTCTTCACTATCCTGCTTTCCACACCCAGAAGCATAACAAATTAAAGTTTAATGTGTGTGTATTGTTTAATGGACTGCTAAATTGGCCATACCCACAGTCACATGACTAGCTAGCTATGCCCACCCAGCTGGTCTGGCCCCCCAACAGTCTGAGAGACTAAATTGGCCTCCTATTTAAAAGATTTGAAGAACCGTGTAGTAAAAGGTGAATTCTGTCTATACAATCCTCCTAGGTTAAAAAGTAGTAATTACCATTAACTTGTAAAACTGTAAAAATATTTTTTTTACATTTACTAATGCAATACTCATTGCTACTTACAGATTGCACTGGCTTTGTAAGAAAGAGTCTGGCTATATGTAAGTGCACGCACACACACACACACACACACACACACTGTCAGGTTCCAGATATTGCTACTGGGACACTGGCATTAAGGAGGGAGGAATGGAGTGATCTGTATATGAAGTTTCTGTTTCTGTTTCTTGCATTATTGTGCTAATCTCTATTGATAGCTTCTGTTTCTTGTATTACTGTGTTAATCTCTATATGAAGTTTCTGTTTTCCTGCAAGGATGTAGTGTGGGAGGGATTTGGTTAGCATTGCTTTAAATAGCTGGTTTTAAATGAGAAGCTTCAGTACTTGCCTAGAAGCCCTTGTTATCACAAACCTTTCAATAAAAGCTCCTTCTGGAACAACTGCAGTTTCAAGAATCCTGCTTTCTTGAAAAGATTGGAGAGGCAAGACCTTACATTAGGCAAGTGCAAACTTATCAACAGAGGTAACAGTCCTGCTGTGGGGACTGTGCACACCATGTTTGCCCAGGGCAGTGACCCAGTGGTGAAATTCAATTTTTTTAAAACTACCGGTTCTGTGGGCGTGGCCACAGGATTAAACATCACCAAGCACAGAATTACCATTACCATTATAACGTCACCAAAGTTACAATGTAATAAGGGGAGAGGCAGTTTCTGTGAGCAAGGCAATAAAGATTAGGCTAGAAACAACTGCCTTATTTACAGGATTAACTCTGTAAAATTACTCTTTATAGGATTAACCCTGCAAAGTGGGGAAAAAACAAAAGAAGATTTCTTCTAATAACCGGTTCTCTGAACTGCTTATAATTGTTACCACTAATTCTATAGAACCAGTGTGAACTGGCTGAATTTCACCTCTGCAGTGACCATGCTGAAGACTGGGGGAGAACCTTACCCCCAAAAATCTCAATTGAGGCCCTCAATGCCTGAGTTGAGGAGAACATTGCCTCAAGCATCTCTGTCAAGCCATGGTGGTCCATGGTGTTGGCACGATGGAAGGCTGGGGTGGCAGAACCAAAGATGTCACCCTCACCTGTGGGAGCCAATGATCTGGTTGGAAGCAGAGATGGGAGACCTTTACGACAATAATGAACTGGAAGGTGCCCCACACTGGCCAAACCAATTCCTGAGGGAAGCCATGAACCTCATGAGGCATGCACTGCAGACCAGTTAGGATTACAAAAGGAGGTTACCAATGAATGAGGGTGCTCCCCAACCCCAGGGGCATTGACTGAAACCATGGGGGCTACTGATGAACTCATTTCCACCATGGAAGATCCACCCAAGGGACATCTCAATGCAAAGCAATGCTTGCAACTCAATAAGAGGAGGCTTCCACCCTTAGAACAGAAGTTGACTCCTCTTGGAGTTAAATTCAATGGAAATCCCCAGCAACTGGGATTTTTCCTTGCATATGTACTGACCTACATACAGGAGTATGGAAGAGTTCTCCCTACATAAGGCCCCAGAGTCAGGGTTGTCACCCTGGCTCTAGAAGGATCAGCTGCACATTGGATGGTGAGCCTCCATAATGGCTCTGCAACTTCAACTATTTCATGACAGCCCTGAGACAGAGATTTGAGGACCCCCTAGCTGACCTTAAAGCTAGAGAGTGCATAAGGCACATCAGACAGGGAGGCCATCCAGTCACTGAGTACATTGAAGAGTTTTGTGATCTGACTTGCCACATAGATTGGCCAGAGGAAATACTCATGAGTTGGTTCAAAGATGGCTTAAATGATGATCTGTACCTGCATTGCCTGTGGAGCCCCAGTCTGCCTGCACAGTTGGTATGTCTTGGCTGAGGAAGAAGAATTCCAATCCATCTGGTGGAGGAACTTAGTCAGAGAATGACTATGAAGACTCTTTGGTGAGTGGGATTGTCAAACCCCTTACAACCCCTATGGAACTATTAATTTCATTAATGGGGAGAAAAGTTAAGGTATTGCTAGATTTGGGATGCATGAGAAACATAAGTCAACTCTGGTTGGAGAACTGGGCATTCGACTAAGGCCATCTTGATGGGTCCATTGCAGAGGGTGCCCTGACTATGTTTGCCACTGAACCACTTGAACTAATGATGGTAAATCACCATTGCTTTCACTGTGACATCAGGGAAGGACTGGGCCCTAGTTCTGGGGCTAACCTGGTTAAAGAAGTGGAACCCAAGATTGAACTGGACAGAGGGGACCCTACAATTCCCTAATGATGAATTCAGAATGGGGAACCCCACCAGATTGAAATAACAGTGAGGAGATAGCTGAGGCTGCAGCGAATGGACCTACCAGGCATCCCCAGGGAATACCAGGATTTGATGGATGTTTTCAGCAAAGCAGCCCCAGATGGACTCCCACCCATAGGTCTATGGATTGTGCCATCAAGTTTTTACTGGGGGCCAAACTACGTAAGCCAAAACTTTACACTATGACTCCTCAGGAACTGGGCGAATTAAGGCAATTCATAGCCAAAAATCTCGAGCGTGGGTTCATTGAACTGGCAAGACCCAAGGTGGCTTGTTCTGGGACAGGAAGGATGGCTTGTTGCATTTATGTGTGGCTTATAGGAATTTAAATGCTATTTGCAAAGAAAATCTTTATCCCCTACCCTTAATGAAGGACATGCTGGCCCATCTGGTGAAGAGGAGAATTTTTTCTAAACTAGACTTACGGGAGGCTTATTACCAGATCAGGATACGAGAGGATGACAAATGTAAAACAGCATTTAATTATACGTTATAATGTTTTCAGTTCAAGGTTTTGTCATTTGGACTCTAAGGGGCTCCTGTCATTTTCACGCAGCTGATTAATGAGGTGCTGAATGAGCACTTGTATAAGGGAGTTTTGGTTTATCTTGATGATATATTGATTTATACTGAAATGAAGACTCAACATGTAAAATTGGTGCAGGAGATTTTGAAGAAATTAAGAGCAACTAAGTTGCTTGCCAAACTCTTCAAATGTGATTTTCACCAAGATAGGATATTATTACCTAGGGCACAGAATTTCTCAGCAGGGGGTAGAAATGGACCAAGTGGGAAACCCCCATACTCTCAAATAATCACAGAACTTCCAGGGGTTTGCTAATGTTTATAGGCAGTTTATCCCCTCTTTTGCCCAAATAGCATTGCTGATTACAAATCTGTTAAAAACCAAGGGGGTAGATAAACTGAAACCTAGCCAATCACTGAATTGGACTATGGACTGCTAAGCAGCATTTGAAAAACTGAAAAGACTCTTTTTGGTTGAAACTGTATTAAAACACCCAGACCTAGAGAGACCACTTGTAATCCAGGCTGATGTCAATGATGTGGCAGTCAGTGCAGTTTTACTCCAAGAGAATGAAGAAGGCAAATTACAACCATGTGCATTCAGCTCTAGGAAACTGAACAGAGATGAGCAATATGGGTAAAGGAAGTTAGATGGATACTCCTAAGTTGGAAACATTTCTTGGAAGGAAGTAAAATACCTTTTCAATATGAACTGACCACAAGAACTTGGAAACACTCAAAACCCCATGGAAAATGTCTCCAAAACAAGTCCAGTGTGCACAGTACTTCCAATACTTTAATTTCACTTTGAAATATTTACCAGGACAGAAAAACTTTTTAACAGATGCCTTGTCCAGACTACTGCAATATACAGGGTCAAGGCAGAAGTAATTAAGCCCATGATTCCAACCTCTCAATTAACAGCTAAGGTTGTCACATGCTCTCATGTGAAGAATGACTCCTCCACCTTAGACTATACCATAACCACAGAATTCAAAAAGGCCTTGCAAACAGATGAGTGGTTTAGTGCCAATAAACATACTTGCATAATAAAAGATGGGTTAGCTTGGGTGGGAAATAAACTTATGTCCCAGCTAGAAAGGCTGAGAACTATGCACGCTTATCATGACTCCAAATTAGCTGGTCACTTTGGTTTTGTAAAAACATTATATTTACTGAAGCGGAAATTCTGGTGACCCTCATTAAAAAAGGGACATAGAAAGTTATGTAACAAGCTGCCCCTTTGTGTTGCTGCTAAAAGCAGGCAGGGGAAAAACCCCAGTCTATTGCAGCCAGTGGCTGACCCTCCAGCACCATGGAGAAAGGTTTCCATGGATTTCATTGTTGAATTGCCCAAGAGTTCTGGGAACACAGTGATCTAGGTTGTCACAGATCTTTTTTCAAAACAGGTTTATTTCATCCCATGCCAAAAGATCCATATGGCTAAAGCCTTGGCTAAACTGTTTTTGATCCACATTTACCACTTGCATGGGGCCCCATGACATATTATTTTGGACAGAGGGGTCCAATTCACATCCAAGTTCTGGAAAGCATTTTTGAATCTACTTGGGACCAAGCAGGGACTTAATTCTAGTCATCATCTGCAAACAAATAGAGCCACGGAACAAATGAACTCAAGTTCTGAAACAGTACCTTTGCTGTTTTATTAATTATCAGCAGGATAATTGGACCAAACTACTGCCTTTTGCAGGAGTGGTCTATAATAATGCAGTTCACGCTAGCACAGGTTTTAACTCTTTCAGAGTGATTACAGGACAAGAATTTAATGCTATCCCTGAGTTATCCTCACATGAACCAGATATATCAGTCATTTGCAGACCATTTGGCTGGTGGTCAAATGACCATAGGCTGTAAGGATGTAAGAAGACCACAGGCTGTAAGGATGGGTGGATGAGTCTCAACCTCACTCACCCTCAACACCGGAGCATCCCAGGGCTGTGTCCTGAGCCCCCTACTGTATTCCCTATACACATATGACTGCATGGCCACTACCAACTCCACCACCATCATCAAGTT
>JAEANM010010763.1:0-15627 GCA_017656035.1 Myanophis thanlyinensis
CCTTAACTTGCCTGCGGTTGCGTAAGCATTTCACTGCATATCGTACCCATGTATGATTGTGTATGTGACCAATAAAAATTGGAATTGGAATTGGAATATAAAACTGGAAACCCTGCAAGGGGTATTTCAGATATTTTAAAAGGTTGATATTATCTTCTTGATTGTATGCTGCAGATGTAACATATCTATTCAAGCTATCTGAAGCTTACAAATTTTACCAGATACAAGCCTTAACATACTGCCTCAAATTGTTTAATTATTCAAGTTACCATTACTTCATATTAATCATGTATTTTGAATTATTTATTCATTAGATTTTTATCCTACCTTTATTACTTTATAAGTAACTCAAGGTGGCCAAGGAATACACAATATCCTTCCTCCTATTTTCCCCACAACAATAACCCTGTGATGTGGATTGGGTTAAGAGATAGTGACTGTCTGGCCCAAAGTCACCCAGTCATCCCAGCAGCACTAAAACTCAGTTTCCTGGTTTCCAGCCTGATGCCATAACTACTAGACTTCTAAATTATGATACAAATATAATCTTTTTCCTTCATCTGCATAAAACAAATGCTCCAATGTCTGCATAAAAAGGCTACTAGATAAGTAGTATTTTATCTAGATAAGCAAACAAAATTTAACATTGTTTCTCAGAAGATTTTCTAAAACATCCAGACTGGATTGAAATCTAAAAATGCACAGACACATATGAATGCAAATTATGGTTGAATAAGATATTATCCACTATAAAAGTATTTGGTTTTATGTAACTTTTGACTTTGGGTATAATGGTTAAAGCACCAAGTTAAAACTCAGACCATGAGTTCTAGTCCAGTTGGGTGACAAAGTCAGTTGGGTGACCTTGGAACAGTCACTCTCTCTTAGCCCTAAGCAAGGAAGCAATGGCAAACTGCTTTCAAAAATCAAATATTTGGAATTAAAAATGCTGACCTGAGGGTTAGCAATCCAAAATCTCCTTTATGGCCCTCCACACTCCATATTAGTGGGCTATCATTTTTTTTTCAAAATTTGCTGCATTAATTAGGGGTTTTAAAGAGCCAAAGGATACTTTTAAGTCTTCCAGAAATTTGAAGTATCCATTTTATTTCTTATAACCTTCCTTCCAAAATAAATCATGACTTTCCTATTTTTGCATTCTAGCCCTTGACAGGGCATGCACAGCCCACTGTTACAAATTCCTACCTTAAATGAAAAATTACTTAGGTGATTGATGTATGTACACATAAATTAATGTTATTTGTTGGCTGCCTTCTGAGCATCCTTTCATGGGATTAGATAGTACTGAAAATACTGAGTCTTTCTTTTAATAAATGCCTATAAAATGTGACTGTTAATATTTTCTTTGCAATTCCCTGTTTATTCAGTAACATCTGCACTGATAGTTTGCAGAACCATTCTGAAGTGTCAGGAATTTCAAAGGCAATTTATGAACTGGGTGGTGATCCATTGAATAAGTCATACTCAAAAATGAAAATTTCCTTTTGGCATGTCAGTTAATTATATCATAGTACATCTCCTTTGAGCTCACTCTTCATATCTCAAAGGTACTTCAGTTTTCAGAAACTGAAGTAAGAGCTAGCAAGAGTGCAGCATTTTTGTTTTAGTGCTCAGTAGATTTTTCTTTCGGTGTTGAGTTTTCAGATTTTATCATTGCAAAAAGACTCATCTGCACAAATTACTTTTCAGATTCAGTTTGCAGGTGAAACTGTCAAGAAGAAACAGGATGAGGGATGGGGGTAGGTGGGGAGATTATGAAAATTTGATTGTGAAAAGGAGTGTAATTAATCACATATTAATCCCTTGGGAAGAGTCAACCTACAACTCCTGCTCCATTATTTGAACAAAATAGCTACTGGATTCAACAGGATCAGTTTTGGAAAGAAATGAGTATCTTTGCAAATGAATAAAATGTTGATAATATTGTATTATCTTGACAAGACTGAAACAAGAATTATAGCTGGATGATGAACATAACCACATTCCATCCTTGTTTCCAAAGTAATCCTATTATACACCAGGGTCGATGTTTAATAAGCATTTATGCTCCCCTTTTCTGTCTCAAATCAGAACCACCCGAAGCAAACTTGGTTTGCAAAGATGGCGAGGGGGAAAAGTAAATTACTTTTCAGTTGTTCTCAGCTGAAGGCAAGCATCTTCAACTTCCCGCACAGGGTCACTCCAAGTCGCTTCCTCCCCCTTGCTACGTGGAAGAAAAGAAAAACACCATTATAAAGCGGAAGCGTCGATTTTGAGCCTTCTGCGTTTCGAGAGGCCAACTGTAAAATTATTAAAGAAAAGGGGGAACAGCATGGAGATTATGAAAGGTGCTCACAGGTTACATGCTTCTTCCAAATCTCACTCTTGCCCTGGAGTGTCAAGGTACCGTAACTGCACCTTCCGGGCTTGCGAGGGACAAGCGGGCGACATTCATAGTCCTCCAATGGTGGGAAACCGGCCGGGGGAGAGCCAAGTTAACATACCGTGAAGTCAGCCCTTGCTTACCTTTCCCTCGGCGGTGGCTGCTGTTGCTGCTGTCACGGTGCCGGTTTGCTTTTCTGCACCTTTGCGTGCTTGCAGAAGCAGCCTTCCCGGCCACTCTCAACTGAACGTCGAGAGAGTCTGTCAGCATTAACTTGAGAAAGGAAAACAAAAAACGAGTTGCCACATCAAAGGATGGATGCCTGTAAAACAACCTATGGGAAATCCACCGTCCCAGTCCTGGCGCAGATCTTCTTGTCCTTCTGGAATAGAGCCTCCTGCTGGCTCAGTTCTGGAAGCGCAGTAAGATGCGAAGGGAGGCGACTGGCAAGGAAAGCCAGTTGCATACTTTTTCCCTATGTTGCAGAAGAATGCGGAATGGAAGTGGGAGAGACTTCAAAGGTAATATAAGACAATGGCAGAAAAAAGGGACCGGAGTCCAAACTGACAAGCACCGTCAACAAATACGTTTGCTCCGTTTCTGCACTTGCAGTCTGTTTACGGGCAAGTGGGTGCTGTTTTTAATGGTACTAGAGGAGGTGATGAGGACTGAAAAAATAGGGAGTACAATCGTGATCTGCCACTGTTAATATTAAATGATTCCCAAGACTGCTATTTAATTGCACTGATACAAATTTTTGAAATGTCACTTCAGATGCCTCATATGAATTGGCAAACAGTTGCATAATGCTCTTGGAACAGGTTGCTTCTATTTTGAGGATTCATATATTTTGGATCATATGGAGCTCCAGGCAGAAAAGATCCATGTGTATTGACAGACTTATTAATTCTAGAAGAGGAATGGTATAAAAACAAAACTGAAATAACCTGAAAAATATGTAATATTATTTGTATTTTAACTATTAGAATATTTTTAAAGTTAAGAGAAGAATAGAGAATTGGATAATAGAGATTGGTACAATTTTGAATTGATGAATTTTATGTAGAAAAAAGGGAAAATATATTTAAGAGAAGCAATGCAATTAGATTTAAGAATATGGTTTATATATTGTCTACCCAACAATTGTTGGTTTTACATTCCTAACAGGAAATGTAGAAGAGAAATTTAAAAATGTTTGTACCAAAAAAGATTAATACTATGTGACATAATTAATGAGCTAAAAGATACCCAAATAACATGCTGTACACCCAAAGATATGTTGTTTAGAAAGAAAATATATGAAAATATGAAATTTTTATTATACTGGTAAATATTCAAATTTGGAGAGACATTTGTATACTTGACTATATATGATTTGATTAATATGTGATGTCATGTAAAAATATAAGAAAATAAAATAAAAAATTGACCCCAAAAAAAGAAATGTTTCTTAACATTTGTCTAGCCATGTACGTATACTTGAGAGTCAGTTTGTTACAGTGGTTGAAGAACTGAGCCAGGAGTTCTAGTCCAACCATAGGTACAAAGCCAATCGGATAACCTTCAGCCAGTGACACTCTCTCTGCCCTAGGAAAATAGCAATGGGCAACCACTTTCACCATTAGTCACCAATATTCAAATGCACAAAAATGTATTTGTAAGCTGGTATCTCAAATAAAGAAAATATATGAAAGGGCTACTTGTATATGCCTCTCACAGATGATTCTTGGCATCCTCTGGCTTGACACACATATTGTAAGGACCTTTTTCCTCCACCATCCTTGAGTGGAGAAAATTATACTGATATGATATCTATTATTGTTGCACAATTCTTATTCCAATATTATCTATCCATAGGCAAGCTTTAAAACCCATTTTGAATAATGATTATGATCTAAAATATCATCTTCTCATTTCTATTATGCACACCATCTCCAAAACTTTAAAGATCCTTAGATATTAGAACATCTGTAGGGCCTGTAATTTGCTCCTTTTAGCAGTTATTAATGGGAGAATTAATATACCTATTTATATGAAGAAGGAAAATCATACCAAGGTTTCAGAAAAGCTATGATTAAAAGAAACACGGTAATGTGATTGATATATTTAAAATATAAGCAATAAAGTTTGAAATATATGACTAATAACTTCAATTATTTAGGTTACCTGAATGATTTATTATTTAAATTAACCACGTCTTAGGTGAGTTTTGCAAACCCAACCTATGTAGCATTAGGCAATTTGGCCTGGAGGCAAGTGACAAATGTTTGCTTATTACGGTTCTGCAACACAAACCTACCCTTTACATATGTACACACTGGCAATCCTCAACTTACAATCATTTGTTTAGTATTCATTCAAAGTTACAATGGCACTGAAAAAAGCAACTTACAATCCTTGCACTTATGACTGTCACAGTAATCAGTGATCATGTAATCAGAATTTGTGTGGTTAGTAACCAGACATGTATTTATGATAGTTGCAGCATCCCAAGGTCATGTGATCGCCATTTGCAACCCTCTCAGATAATTTCTGACAAACAAAATCAATAGGGGAAATTGGATTTGCTTAATGACCACAGTGATTACAGTGACTGCAGTGACTAGATATAACTCTGGCAAAAAGATAGTAAAATCAAGCATGACTCACTTAACAACTGCCATGCCTAGCAATGGAAATATGATCCCAATTGTAGTCATAGGTTGAGGACTATGCACAATGTTGAGATGCAAGTACAAAATGTGGGCGATTGCAATTGATATAATAGTACACTTTCCCTCATTTTAGCTTCATTTCCTTTAGCAATGGTTTCTAGTACTGTGTGCTATGCAAAATTCCTAACCACTGGATTGAGTAAATCAAGTTTAAGAATATTGTGAAAATAATGTGAGCCAGCTAAGATTTTTAAACATGATTTTTTGAATAAGCCATTGCAGCCCAATTTGCACATAACATTAAAGTAAAAATGCTTATTTATTTATTATTTAAATTTATATTTATTTATATAAATTGCTTATGTTGTAAGCAATTCAGCAGCTTGCTTTTATTGAACTATAAACCCTAACATGGAAAATTTGAACCTAGGCATTCCTCAAGATGGGAATTGTCCTTTTTCAAAATTACTTTATATATATACAAAAAGCCCCATCCTCGATTTAAAATTGGAATCTTGTGCCCATTTATTTTACAGTGTCATAAAAATTATTGAACTTCGATCAGAATAAACATATAGAGAATTGGACAATTTCTAAATACAGTAAGTGTTGCCTATGTATAATATATTCAGTCGGGATTCCGGAGGCTTATAAATCTTTTTGTTTCTAAATATTTAAGGTCTCTTAGTATTGCAAACAAGAAAATCTGGGGATGAGCCGGGCAACATCTAAACAAGCTTCTGAAACGAGGAGTCTTTCAGCCGGCAGAGGGAGTTGCAGAAAGAGGCACCCTCGTGCTGCGGGCTCGGAGGAGGAAGTAGAATTGCTGAGCTAATGCAAGGGCGAGGCTGGGAATTGGGAGGCTTCTGCTGCTACCATCGCTGCAGACATGGAGGAGTTTCATCCCCGTAACGATGAGGTAATGCAGTTCATTCCCGCGCTGTTCAGCAGGAACCGCGGAAATACCTCTTTTCTCATGGTCGACCTTGTTCGATCGTGGACTGAAAGGCCCTCGAGGAGCACGAGGCCGACTCTCTCAGTCCCGCTGGAGTCGTCTCCGGCCGGGCTGGGAGGCAGCAGCCATCGGAGCTGTGAGATTTTATATTTAAGGCCAAAACTACAGCCCTTTAGTACCAAGAGTACATACACAACCTGCATATATGTGTGTTTGCATGTGGTGACTTTTCTTTCGGGGATGGAGAGGATAATCAGCATTTTAATTTTTCATCTCTTTTTTTACAATTGATTTTTATTTTAGCAGCCATTAAAAATAACGCTACAAAAATCAATAGGATACATTAGTAATACATTGAGGATTACTTCAAAGAATTTTGCTGCTTTCATCACCTGGACACCATCATGCTGGTAGAGTCATTGTACTGCTGGCTGGGTCACAGGCTTGACCTCTATTGTTTATACATGTCACTGCTGCAAAATGGAAACTTGTAGAGTTGTCCATATTCATGGACCTCTCAAAGTTTCTTCTTTTATGATTTACTAGCTCATGCTAAATCTTTTAAAAAGTCCAGAAGTCTTAAACCTATGTACAATGTTCCTTTATCAATAGTAATTTTTTACACATATATTTTAAAATCTTTTAAAAGATTTTAAGGCTGCCCATATAAACTCAAGTATCTAACAATAAGTTGACAGGTAACAAAAGACAAAAAAAATTTTTTATTTTGGATAAATTGCTCAGATTTACCGTTAGGATTCAGGCTGAATGGCATTAGTCTACATTATTCTTGAATTGACTTCATAGTTTTATTAATTTATAATATATACAAAAAGTATACAAAAGCAAATATTAGGAAAGTTAGGAAAAGAAAAAGGGAAGTGGCTAGTGGGAGAAAGCAAGGGAAAAAGAAAAAAAAGCCATTGACGTCTGACTCCTTAGGTCCAGTAAAATAAGGCATTAAGATCTACCCTCAACTTTTTACTTTTTCATAGTAATAGAAACTAACCATTACTATAACAACAAATCTATCTAATCCAGGGTTGTCAAACTCAAGGCCCAGGGGGCCGGATCTGGACCAGATCTGGTGCTTAGATCTGTCCTGTGGGGCTGCCCTGGAAATAATGAAGGACCGGTCCACGGTGCCTCTGCCAGCGTGTAGCCCTTCCAAACTCTATTTTCAGCTGCGCTGCCCTCTTGCAACCCTCTGCCAGTGAAAACGGAGCTTGTGAGGGCCATATGCAGCCCTCTTGAGCTCTGTTTTCATTGGCAGAGTGCTCGGGCCACCACAGGAACCCCTGACACAAGTGACATCAAGCTGGCCATGCCCACCCTGGCCATGTGCACCCCAGCCCCCTGAGATCAAACACAACCCTCATGTAGCCTGAGTTCTGCCAGCAAAAACGGAGCTTAGGAAGGCTGCATGCAGCAATGTTGGGGGGGGAGAGATCAAAATGGGAAGCCTCTGTCCGGAGTCTCTGGTAGGTTAAAAAAAAAACACCTATGGAGCAGCAGCTTCCCTTTTTGTTCACCCTCCCCTCTGTTGCCTCCATGCCTGATACTGAGAGGGCAGTTCTGCTTCTGCCCCCCCCCCCCCGCTCCCCCCATAATGCTAGAAGCTGCACATCACCACTGTTTGCCTGCTGCGTGCCCCCCATAGCCCCTGCAATCACCTATCAGACCTGGCAGGGAGAAGCCCCATGATCCTAAAGGTCCCATTTTGTCTCCTTGCCATCTTCCTTCCTCCATGCTCAGGAAGGGACAAGGATGGGGACAGATTGGCAGCGTGTCTTTCCCATGTGGGAGCGGGATGGTCCCAGTAAAAGGCCAGCAAGTGGGGCGCTGATCTGCAATCTGATGGTGACCATCTGTGTTGGACAGCAGACAGCATTAGATCCGTGGCGTTGCCTCAATTCTGCCCCCTGGGCATACACATAGGAAGAGACAAGCTTGCAAGGGCTGACGTCCTGGGTGAAAAGGAAGCGCTCAGAATGCAGTCCCTAGGAACGTCAAGCCCTGCGCGCTCTCTGCCTCCTGTGCATATACCCAGGGGGCAGGGCTGAGGCAGCGCTGTGGATCTAATGCTGGCGGTGGTCCGCCCCGGATGACCGCCATCAGGTTGCAGATCAGTGCACGGTCAGCCTGGGTCAGGCCAAGGCGCCACGGGCTGGTCATTCACTGTTTCCAGGACAGCCTCACAAGCCAGATCTAACCACCTCGAGAGCCAGATCTGGCCCACGGGCCTTGAGTTTGACACCCCTGCTTTAGATCTAAAGCTCTGCTCATCTATTATTCTCTAGAATAATATACAGATTTTAGGTTCTGGTTTTTCAAGCTAGAAGCAGTGAAATTAAAAAGCCAGCTAAACAGTACATTTGAGAGTTTGTGGGTTTTAGTACTATTGATACATATTTGTTAAGGTGTAATAATGTGGTTATAGTAGCAATATACATTAATTTCATAAATTAATTATATTACAAAAATGAATGAAGATTATACCTACTAACTTTGCATTTGAAATAATTTTTTTTAATAGCCTGTATATTTTTATATTCTGGACACATAAAGATATGCTTTACTGTTTATTTACTTTAAATTTTTATAAGTTGCAGTACATTCAAATTGGATGAATTTGGATAAAATATTAATATATCTTTATATGTTTTAATATATTTACAGATGATCTTTAACACTGACGAAGCCTACAATATTATTAAAGATGTGAGTTATATATATTTTGGTAATGAAATGCATTTATGAGATATTTGCTTTGAATGTGTATTAAAAATAGAAATGACAGATATTTCTGAAAGATTTGAGTTATAGTGCTATATGCATTTAATTTGGTGTATATTGAATTTTGGAAATAAGTATAGATAGCTATGGTGCTGCCAAACTTTGCATTTATATATAATTAATAGATGTTTCAGATTTTTAACATTTTAATATCAAGACAATGAACTGAATTTTAAATGACTGTGAGTGGAACATGTACATCATAGGATACACACTAGCAGAAAGTTATTTCTGTCAGTTCTGTTCCCTGCAATGTGCTATACTCTCAGACTAAGGTATAATTGGATGTGGACCTAGCTAACAATATACGAGTGCTTGAATGTGAGGCTAAAGGTGAATAAGTGACAACTGGTGTTCACTCATTTCATTTGCAGAATTATGTGGTAGATTGGAAATCCTTCTTTGATTGGAAGGAGACCTTTGGGTCAGGGGAAGGCTGTTCAGGGTTTGAGCCAATTATGATTAGCATTACATAGTAACAAATGTTCTGTTGAATTCTTTGCTGTAGTAATGCATGTGCTTAATTGTTTTATAAAGATGATAAACTGTGTTTCTGGTATTGTGACAAAGCATTTTCTTGTGTTTAATTAGAAAGCTTAATCTTTGTCATATAATGTTCACAACTGTGCCAGAGAACTCCAGCACTGGGAAAACAAATAAGATGCTGCTTTTATTTGTTGCATTAATATGTAAATTCAACACGAGATATTTTAGACATGTTGAGATACCATTCAGATTATAGACTGATTGCTTTTGTAATTAATGTCTCATAATTTCTAGTCTAGAAATTAGAAAAGGTGTCATGGATTTTGAGTGATTTTCCATTCATTATATGAAATATTTACATTTATATTTCTATAAAAGTCTTTTACTTGTTGTTTTAGTATTTTCTTTTCTTTTTCAGTGCATAGAAGGTGTTCTGGGCAAGGCAGATTATAACCATGACAGTGTGAATAAATGGACTGCAGCTATAGTAGAACAGTCTCTAGCAAATCTGGTAAAACTGGGGAAAACATATAAGTATATTGGTAAGACTCATTGTGAATATACAATACTATTTCTTCATGTGAAAACTTCAGATACTAATAGCTTCTTCTCCTAAAGCAGTTTTCTTCAGCCTGATTCTTCCAGATGTCCTGAGACTTCAGCTCCATATTCAAGAAGACATATTTAAAGTAATAGATTAGGATTTAATTGTCACTTACTGTCAGGCAAGCACAAATATAGAAGGAGCAAGAGAAACACGAAGAGCCTTGCTAAACTTTTTGGAGCAATATTACCGGATTACAGGATTATAAAAAGGGAGGGTTATTTTTTTATTATGTTATAGCAGGGGTGTCAAACTCAAATTCATGGAGGGCTGGATTAGCATTGTAGTTGTCCTCGGGGGGGAGGGGTGTGGTCGGGGAGGCTGACTGGGCATGGCCATTTTGACATCAGTCGCATGGGTGGTGCCTATGATGACTGGATGAGGTTGGGGTAGAAATCCAGGAGTCTCTGAGGTGGGAGGCTCATCCTGTGGGATGAGGAGGTGAGACAGGGGGCGGGGCAGCTACAGCCAGAAAATGTCAGTCACTCCGCAGTTGCTGCCTTTGTGTTTAGGGGGAGGATGGTTTCCAGCTGTAGCTGCAGCCTGCTGCCCCTTAGCTGGTGCACGTAACAACTCTGGTGCCCACTGCCATGGCTGGCTGTCCATGCAGACTGCTGGACTTGTTTACTTGGTCCCACTGTCTGTTTTGGCATGTGGTTGGAGAGCAGGCTGCTATTGGTTATCTCGACTCCCTTGTGGGTCTTGCCTGTGGCTTGCTCATGAAGCGCATTCCCCTCACGTACCTGATGCATTTTGGTCTCACTGCACGCTGCTGCCGTTGTCGCTTGGCTGATCTGCCCAACCCGAAGGAGGTGATATGGCCAGCTAGAAAGGCCAAGCAGAGGTGGTAGAGTATGCCCAGGCCTGGATTATGTGCCTCCTTTTCATCATTGCTGGACCTGGGCAGCCATGATGCTGATGGTGATCTGGCTTTCCCTGATCAAGATGACCATCTTTTGCCTGCTGGGCCTGTGTGCGCTCACCACCTCTACTTGGATTTCTGCTTCTGCCTCCTTTGTGCTGGATGGGCCTGGTGCTCTGGGTGGCGATGGTAGGCGCATAATGGACCTTTGTGAGTTGCTGGCAGCCTAGGTTGTGGCAGTGGCCCACAACAATGCCAGAAGTGCATGAGAGGAACGCGCTCCACACCTTGGCCAACCATGTGGGCCAAGATGACGAGCGGCAACCTGCTATGCAACCACAAGCAAAAACAGAAGGGATGTAATAGGCGGGCTGATGGTATCTGGCAGTAGCCACCACTAGATGTGCTGATGGTGTCTGGCAGCAGCTGCCCCATACACTCCTCACCTTGTCTTGGCCCATAGCTGTGTCAGTAACTGGAGGCACAACTGCAGGGGAGAGGCACACGGTCCGGCCTGCTGGATGTGCCAGGCAGCCACCTGCCCTGTCCCAGCCAGGTGTATCTGATGGTATGCATCATGTGCCTCCCCCCCCCCCCCCATTCTGCTGTTACTGCTGTCACCATACCTGCTTCTTGGAGGACCAGCTGTAGAACCCCTGCTGCTGGACACCTCCCCCCACAGACACATATCTGAAAAGCTGTTAAGTAGGATTGTCCTGGAAATGGGAGCCGGCCTGCGTCGCTTCAAGCTGGCTTATCCCAGCAGGAGCATGTGCACACAGGCCAGGCCCGTGCCATCCTGGCAGGCATGCATGTGCACAGGAGGAGGTGGATGCACATGTGCAACAGCCCAGCCCAGCCCATACTGGCATGCACACATGCACCCTCTTGTGCACACCTGCGCCTGCCAGGATGGCATAGGTCGGTGTGTGCACCTGCTTCCTATGTACATGTGCGGCTGCCGGGATGGGATGGGCTGAAGTGATGCCGGCCATCGCTTACCATTTCCAGGACATTTGCACGGGCTGGATTTGACCACATCGCGGGCTGGATCCAACCAACCACATTACGGGCTGGATCTGGCCCACAGGCCTTGAGGTTGACACCCCTGTGTTATAGAGTAGCATACTTTAAAGCAGAAGCATGCCAGATATCTCCAGTGAATATATTTTATTCAGTAGTAGAGCTATAGAAAACCAGATTGGGTGGAGGCAGTTGATTCACTGTGGTGACCCCAACAGGAACATCTGAAAGAAGAAGAAGAAGAGCTATAGAAAACCAGATTTTTATGTAGCTGTCTCAAATCTGGTATTATCTAGTTTTGTTGTACTAAAGTATTCATAGCCGATGGTCTCATATTTTTAGATATCCTTAGATGCTGTTTCTTGCAATAGTGATTATTTTGCAGAAAATCAAACATACAAAGAAGAATTATTTACTGAAGACAAAGTTAGCTAGTTTTACATTCAAAAATTGTACATGTAATCTCTAGAATTGTTAGTGGAAAGATTTTTTAAGGAGAAGAAATTAATCTTGTTGATTTAATCTTTCTCAAAAAAGAAAAACTAAGAAAACTTTGCAGCATAATTGGTAAAATTAATTGTTGGAAAAAAGTGGAAGATTTTCATATATATTTTGCAGTGTAATGATAGAGGTTTTTCTTATAGTTGGGCTTTATTCCCAACCCCAATAAAATCATTAGGAAATCTGCAAGCTTGAATAATTTATCAGTTTCTTGCTTTGTTAATAAATGATGAATATTTGCTCCCTCCATCAGTGACCTGTGCTGTGATGCAGAAGTGTGAGGCTGGTCTGCATACTGCAAGCTCTTGTTTTTGGGATACTACAATTGATGGTAAATATCAAGCTGCAGCAAATAAAAGCATCAATTAAATTATGCACTGTAGAAGTATCACTTCAATTTTTTATGAACATATACTATGAAAAGTGCACAAAACTGCAAACCGTAGGCATCCTATACCAGTTGAAATACAATTTGACAACTCCCATAGTGTATGTAAATTGTTAGCTGTCATAATTATAGGTTTAAGGGCTGAACAGATAGACATGCTGATTCACCTGTGGCAGGAAACTGATATAAGAATTGCAGGAAGTTACTTGAGAAGAGTTACTCAGCATTCAGTAGTGTTTCCCTTTAAGGAGGAGGGAACAGAATACTCCCTTTTAGGGGAAGGTTATAAAAGGAAGCTGGGAAAAGGTGTTCCTTGCTTCCTGCATTTCTTCCTGCTTTGTTCCTGTGTTACTTGCTTGTTTGACCAGTTTACGGAACAGAAATTCTCTGTGCCTGAGTAAAGTATTTGCTGCCACATGTATTGTATATTATTGTAGATAAACCACTGTATATAGACTCTGTGTCCTGTGTATTATTGCTCCTGGGTTATTGCACAGAGGCAGTCACTCTATAAAAACCTCTGACAGTTCTAAATTTGCTGCATACACTCTTGAGAGGTTATGGGCCCAGAGTGGAGTGAAAGTCAGAGAAAGTGACTGAAAGCCTACTCTAGAGAGAACCCAGTGGGAGCTTGCACCAGAGTAGGTAGTTTAAAGTGATTAGTGGCAACATTGGAATGGGAGGAGGATGGTTGGTGTCTCAGTTGAATGAGACCAACTATCTCACATGGAAGGTGAAAATGGAGATGTTTCTACGGAGAGAGGAGTTGTGGACAATTGTGAATCCAGCAGTCCTGGATGGTGAGGATGAGAGGAAGAATGAGAAGGTGTTGGCCAGTATTGTTTTGTTGCTAGAAGATAGCCAGTTGGTGCATGGAAGGGACCTCCAGTTGGCGAAGGAATGCTGGGAGGCATTACGAAGAGTGTATGTGAGGGAGACTGCTGGCAGTAAGGTGATGCTGACCAAGAGACTTTATTGAAGCTCAGAGAGTGTGTGTCCACAACTCTGCAAAACATGAGGACATTTTTGGAATTAGAGGAACGTGGAATGGAGTTTTCTGAGGCACACAAAGTTTTTGTGGTGCTTAGTTGCTTGGACAGCACATGGGAGGTTCCTATGGCAAGTTTGGGAGCTATGCCAGAAACAATTTAACCATCGCCTATTTAACTGGTTGGTTGCTGGAAGAGGAGCAGAAACATCTGGAGAGGAGACCAGGAAAGGGAGGCAACGAACACTCAGCACATGAGGCATGGTTCTCCATGGTTTTCCCTAGCAGTGTCAACGATGAAAAACACAAGGGATATGTGGTCGCTGGGCAGTGGGGTGAATCAGCATATTGTAAATAAAAATGTGTTTACAGGTTTCAAACCAGCTAGGCAAACCTGTGTTAGTTTAGCTGACGGACAGAAGGCTGCTGTAAAAGGGGAAGGTTATGTGTATGTACCTGAACTGAGAACTCTATTGCATAATATGTTATATGTTTTACAATACATATGCTTTACAATACAATTTGTTAAGTGTATCTAAGTTGAACCAGCAGGGGTTTGAAGTTATAGTTGCAGGGGGACAATATAGTATAAAGAAACATGGGCGTATATGTGCACAGGGCAGTAAACAGGATGGCCTATGTATGCTAGGAAAGCGAGACGCCCACACATGGTAAATTGCATGCATTTATCGCACAGGATGCTGGAGCATGTGAGCTTCAATGTAGTGAAGAAGATGCCTAAAATGGTTATGGGGTTAAAAGTAAAGGGATGTAAGGCATATTTGGATTGTGCAATATGTAAGACATCAAAGTCCAAAGCATTTTCAATAAGAAAAAGTAGCACAACACAGACAACAAGAGCTCTAGAGCTGGTATATGCAGATTTGGTTGGGCCAATGCATGCTAGCTTGGGAGGAGCAAAGTATGTGCTGGTCAATGATTTCAGCTGGTTTGGGTTTTGCTATTTACTAAAGAATAAAACAGAGGTGCTATGGAAATTTAAGCAATGGGTAAGCTTCATAGAAGATATAAGCAACAGTCATGTCAGCTATGTCAGCTGCAAACTGACAGGTTCAGAATTCATGTCAGTAAGTTTTCAACAGTGGTTGAGGCAGTTAGCATAAAACATAAACGCACGAATCCTTACACAATTTCTGAAAACAATGTTGCTGAGAGAAGAAATGGAGTCTTACAAACCATGAAGGACTCATTGTTGGAGGATTCTGGTCTGAGCAGGTCATATTGGGGTGAAGCCATGTTCACAGCTAACTAGTTAATGGGCGGTGGAGTTCATCCATAAATGATACTCCATTTGCTGTATGGACGCAAACCTTCATTGGCGCATCTTAGGACGTTTGGCTGTTATGCGTGGGTACATATTCCAAAAGGCATAAGGAGGAAAGGGCAACAAAAGGCCAGGAAACTAAGATTTGTGCGCTATGAGCCAGGTTCCAAGGGATATAGATTCTCAGATGGGACCAGAAGGGTGGTGGTTTCGAGATCTGCAAGTTTTGCAGAACAGCACTGAAAATGTGTACAGGCCAACGCAGATGTGTTTATGCCGATAAGTAGTAATAGGTCTTCGGAAGGACAAGGTAAATCAGAAACAGTGTCAGATGAAGACATAGAAAGGGACAGACCTGAAGTCAAAAGAGAAGAAACAGAGACAGAGGAACAGCTAATACCCAGGAGGTCTGAGAGAAGCATTAAGGGTATTCCTCCTGAGTGGTTCACTGTAAGTGAAGTTTGAGCCTACAATGATGGACCAAATGATGTCAGTACCCGATGTAAAAAGAACGTAAAACAGATAGACTATAACTAATACGGTATGTATAAAAGCATTTGTGGGGTTAATAACGGTTCAGCCTTAAGTGGGAGGAGTGTCATAATTACAGATTTAAGGGCTGAACAGAAATGCTGATTCACCTGTGGCAGGAAACTGATGCAAGAGTTACAGGAAGTTACTTGAGAAGAGTGACTCAGCATT
>JAEANM010010764.1:0-14612 GCA_017656035.1 Myanophis thanlyinensis
TGGTGTGGATGATGCGCTCAGCTGAGTGTACCACCCTCTGTAGTGTTTGTCTGTCTTGCATATTGCTATTTCCAAACTAGGTTGTGATGTTGCCCGTCAGGATGCTCTCTACAGTGCAGGAGTAGAAGTTCCTAAGCACCTTCAGTGGAAGTTTGAACTCAATTATCCAAGTCATGGTTGTTCCAAAAGTGCTTTTTCCAAAAGGCAACTGGACTTTCTTGTTTTGCTTTGTTTTTAAATGTTTCACTTCTCATCCAAGGAGCTTCTTCAGTTTAATTCAATTCCTCTTCAGAACTGAAGAAGATTCTTGGATGAGAATTGAAACATTTTCAAACCCCTCCCCCCAAAGAAAGTCCAGTTGCCTTTTGTAAAAAGCAGATTTGGGACACATTAGCCAATGCATATATTTTAAGACTTAAACTGAGCTTCCATATCGTCAGGCTCAGATTATCCTATTTTTGATACCTTATGTAAAGATTCTTTGGAGAAAACTGTAATGCTGGGAAAAGTGGAAGGAAAAAGAAGGGAATGACTGCAGTGAGGTGGATGGGCTCAGTTACAATGTTAAAAGACCCAGTTAGGGACAGATTGTCACAGAAAATTGATCTATATGGTTGCTATGAGTCAACAACAACTTGATGACACAATAGCTGAAATCACCATTATCATCAAATACGCATTCTGCTGCCATCTAGTGGTCATTTGGATTTTGCAACCCAAATTATGGTAGTTTAGGGAAATATTCATTTATATGGAACAGTATGTATTTGCAATCTATTTAATCTGTAAGAGTGTCATTCCCTGCTTCTGTGGGGCTGCATTTTAGAAAAAAAAAAACCAACTTCTACCTAGAAGCCTGGTTTTATTTAAAGGGCATCAGATCAAACGAAAACACAATGCATATTGGCCACCAGAAAAAAATATACCTTACTACTAAGCCCACAACTGGGTAAATCTAAGATGCAAGAACTAACTGAACCAGCCCATCTTCTGCTAACATTTTAAATGCAATCGTTACCTCCTCTTGTTCGTCTTTTGTAGCTGGGCTGTCAGGTCCAAAGAAATATTTCTTGTTTAAATACTTCTTTTTAATGTCCTTAGATTTTTCATCTCGCTGTACTTTATTTTTGTGTAACATTCTTCTGAACTGCTCAATGTCTATCCAGCACAGGAGGTCCGCACTACAAAAGAAACAATATGTTTTTATCACAGCATCATAAATATTACTTCACGTCAAGGATGGGCGAGATCGGAAGAGATGGTCACCATCTACTGACATCACCAGAAAGGGCAGATTCCATCCCTGCCCCCTTTTTTAGGCTGAAGATGAAAATAAGTTCTGGAGGCCTTTAGTAAATAAATTGTTCCTATGCCTCACCTTAAATTACCCCATCCTCATTCTCTGAAATCTTTTTTCTTCTTGGTATCCTTACGTTTTGAGAGACTATGGCAGTGGTGGCGAACCTTTTACTTACCGAGTGCTGAAAAGTACGCGCTTTGCACATGCCATCTGCACTTGCATGCAGCTCCTCCACATGCGCTGCATGTGCACCATCTGCACATGCATGCAGCTTTTGCACATGCAGTGCACACGTACTGCACACAGGCCCTCATGCACATGAGCAATCACGTGTGCATGCTCAGGAGAGCTCCAAAGACCAGCTGGATTTCCTGCTGCAAATGTACACATGCACAGTGGATGCCCGAAGACCAACTGGGTCTTTGCAATCGTGCATGCATGCATATGCAATCACATGTGCATGCTCAGCTGGAGGTAAGTTGGCCGACAGGTTGTGTGCCCTGCAACATGGCTCTGCGTGCCACCTGTGGCACCCGTGCCATAGGTTCACCATCATGGGACAATGGTATCGTGCATTGAAGAGAGGTCCTAAAACAGCATTTAGTGTGACTAGAAAGGCCAATTCGAGAGTGGCTGTCCCTTCCTCACTGAGGACAGATACAATCCATCCCCTGCCCAGCCCCCAAACTTTGCTGGTTCTTTTCTCAGCACGCCGAACAAGTGTCTCTTTGAATTGGAGAAGACCATGAAATCACCATTCTCCTAAATGGGTTATATTCTTATTCATAATTCTTCAGGCATATATTCAAATTAATTTCTATAACCTGAATAAACATGCATAAAATGGCACTGAGTGATTGTTGTATGCAGCAGGCACTTTGCCACTCAGATCAAGCCAATTCCTCTACATACTTATAGGAGCCATGAAGATTGACAAAGGTGAATTGGCAAACTCCACAAGCTCTCTAATAGGAGAGATCACTGGGGATGTCAGCAGTTTCTACGAACTTGTCCGCTTTTCCAAATTTATGGTATGGTATAAAATGAAAGGAAATCCCTATGTAAGCTATCTGGAATTCTTGGAGGAAAGGTGGTATATAAAGCTAATAAATAAATAAATAAAAAATGAAAGTTAACCTCTTCTGACTATGGATGCATCTATGTATCCTTAGCAATATTGTGGAAGAAATTTGTCATACCTTCCACAGGAACGATTTTCAAAACTCTGGTCCAACTATTTAATCTGGGATTCCTGTTTAACTTCCAAACCTGGGTAAGGTACGCAACAGTCTGTTTTGCTGCCACGTGTTGAGAAAATGGGATTATAGGAGACAAAAAAAAACAGCAGGGACAGCATTTTCCTGATTTTTTTGCTGAACTCAGCAAAAAATATAGGAGGGGGTAGTTGATTCTTGGATGGTGACCATGAGGAACACCCAAAAGGACTATAAGTTAGATTGGAAAATTGAAAAATGTCCTGCAAGAAGCCCATAGCAAATCATTTGTACATTGTGGGCAATAAAGGTAATGGAGTTGACACCGATTTAGTTGCAACAACAGATGTAAAATTATTACAATTAATAATTAACCAAGCTTTTGGTATTTTTTAATAACTGTTGTCTTATTAAAGCAACCTTTCCACCTTGTAACCTTCATGTATTGTATTCCAGATCAAACAATTTCCTAACCTGCATGGCCAAACACATCTGCAAGGTGCCACGTTAGGGAAGAATATATTAATTGTTTTCTAAATAGAATAGAATAGAATAGAATAGAATTCTTTATTGGCCAAGTGTGATTGGACACACAAGGAATTTTTCTTTGGTGCATAAATGAAAACAGACTGCTTATAGCCACTATAACTGCAGTGAGTACACTGGAGTACAATTACCCATAAGATCCAAAAGTCATCCTTCCTTTATGTTTTTACACTGCATGCTGGAGAAGAGGACGTAGTTCTGATGTAGTACAAAGAGCAGGGATGTCTTTCTTTGAAAGTAATTGGCTTATTTACATGCTCCATTTACTATTCCAACTGAATTCAGGTTTTAAAACTCTTTAATTCAGCCCAAGTAAGTTAAACTTGGAAACTACTTTATCTAATCTACAAAATGCCATGTGCCTTAATTGCACACATGTTACAGCTTTGCAAAACTTTGATTCACAGATTTGGTTCAGCATATCTCTAAATTGAGCCAACTTTCCTACTGCTTTAGAAAATGGAATCAAATGGTCAGATCTGAAGAGAAAGATTGGGAAAACCAAATTGAAAACACTATAAATTGAAATGTTATGTTTAATTGGGTTTTTTTCCCCCAAACTGATTTGGATTGTTAAATTGAATTAAATTGGTATTTCTAAGTGAATCAGGAATTCAAACTGAGCAAGAATAAATTTCCACGCCCTAATAAACATCACTGCTCGATTGATTTTATTGCAGAGGCCCTTCAAAACAATACAACTAAGAGAAAAGAAAATGATATGATCCAGAATATGTTTCTCAACCTTGCCAGTTTGAAGATGTGTGAACTTCAATTCCCAGAATTCTGGGACTTGAAGTCAACACACCTTCAAACTGCCAAGGTTGAAAAACACTGACTTAGGTTGCTATAGAAAACCTCCTGGCTTATGTAGGCTTTGCACATGTAGCGCACTAAATGACACCTTTCCGGAATTCTTGTAAAATCCCATTAAAAGAGAGATATTTTGCACTGAATGCTGTATGTGGAGATAGCAAAATTTCTTCCATTAACCTAACTTGTCTTATATTCCTCTTTATTCTTTGGTACTAGGCAAATGAACTAGAAGAAAGTATATCTGCAGATATGAATATCTTATCCTTAATCAGTGGATGGAAATGACAAGAACAGAAGCTGGAATATAATGAAAGTTCAAAATGTGCATGGAGCCAAAACACTTCTTTAAAGATGGAATTTGGAGTTGGGCATATAAAAGTCCTTGGCATTCATGCACATCTCATTCTTTAAATATGTTCAAAATCCACCAAGCAGTGAAGAGTCTTGCCCTTTCATTGTCCTATCCAATGAAGTAAGATATAGAAATTTTAAACATTACTTGGGAAATTGGAGTTCACAGTAGTTCACCACTAGATAACAGGAGAAATACCTTGCTGATTGCTGCTCAAGAAAGATACGGAATTGTTCCAAATCTATCCTGTTGTTAAGCAATTTCATAATGGAGTATGATTTGAAACTTTCAGGATAGTCTTGTTCAATGGATTCTGCAAGTCGAATAGACTCAGACTTCTGGATAACTTCTTCAACTGCCAAAGCCTACGGAAAAAATTATACAAGATAATGCTCATATTTCCTGGTTTCTTAGCCCACAAAGCTATGTATTACTTCTTTGTTTTATGCAGTTTCATTGTATTTCAGGATCAAAGATTAAAGGACACCTCTGCCCATCCAGATCTGTGACTGGGTGCATTTGATTAAAGATAATATCTGTATCATCTCTTATCACTAATAAATGGTTTTATTTAGGAGTGACAGTTGACCAAAACTAGGGTTGTGTGGAAAAGGTCATCTATTCCTTTTTTCATCATCCTAATATAGCATTGGCACCATGACAATTGCTGGCATTTTAAAGATATATAGCCTTGTGGCTGAAGAGAAGTTAATGCATCGTTTCTCTCAACACAATATATGAGTCTAGGTCACCATAGCAGATATAGCTAGAAAATGGGGACATGACTTCTAGAAGGAGATCTGCATATTACACATACGTGGTCTATAGCACTATTTCTGAGCCAAATTGTTGCTTTGAAAATGGGCCATTTTGTAACATCATGCTTTCAAAGCACTTTTCTTAAAGGAGACTGGTATGCTCTGTTCCATTGTCCTCCCTGCAATGGGCTTCTTTGGTTACATTTGATGGGAATTATGAGGGTTGAAGTTCAACACATTGAGAATTTCCAGAAGCCTGCCTTAGGATATGATTTAACAGTATAACTATTTCCTTATTGCTAGAGAAAGGAGAAAGCCATGGGTTTTTTTTTATGATAAAAATACTATTATACTCTATTACTATTCAGGAATATGCCCAGCATGTGTTTTATGGCCTATTGTATGAAATATTGTTAACTGGTTGATGCTATATCAGTATACGGTATATGTTAGAAAGAGCAATGAATGTAAAATTTTGGCTATATAACTAAAATGACAATAAAATCTAGTGAGATCTACAATTCATTTCTCACAGTACTTTTAATATAAAGCTGGAGGTTTTTGTTTTTGGGTGAGTCACCAATTAATATTAATTCCCCCAGTTCATTTAAAGAAAACAATACTCATTTGCATTTGATAATCAGATAAAATTCCCCCTGTATTGGAGTTGTATGTTTATTGTCCCATATTCTTCCCTCTATCTTATCAATTAATACTAATACTGTAGTATGCATACTGGTAGTATTAATAGCAACAGGATGAATATTGTTGGTTTGTCCGGCAAGCCTTTTCTCATGACACACTGACTATAATTTTGAAGCCATGCAGCAATTGGCTGCTCTGGACTAAATGTTTGTAGATTGAAAGTTTGTAATGTAGAACTGCACCCTGTAAAAAAACTCCATAGGTTTCTCAAGAGAGATTTGGTGCCACAGAGAAGCACACAGGGTTAAGCGTTAAATGTGAGGCAAGAATAAGGATGTTGTTTTTGTTAATAGGTGCTTGCCTTTACCTCATCCTTCTTGGAAATGCCCTCTGCATGCAAAGCCTTCAGCTTTTTAAAGTACACTGAGTCCAGCTGTCGAATTTCTTCCACCAGCTCCACCTAATAAAATAATAACTTCTGTCATCCACCCAGTACATACTGCAGAAAGAAAGATGAAGGGGGTAGGAGAGGAAAACTGCCAATGACAGTGGGTAGAAAAGAACCACACTTGCCAGGAACAAGACAGATGTTTAGGAGACATATCTCTGCATGTTGCATTTCCCCCCCAGACCCGATGATTTAAGGAGAATATTTGCTGAAACAGCTAAAGCAACAAATATTGTGTGCATCCATTTGGCTGCTCCAGAATAAAAAAAAGACATGTGACGTTGCTTCTGGATAGTTTCTTTTATTGTTCCTTATCTATTGTGTTTCCCCAAAAATAAGACCCAACCTTATTTTCCTTTGGGCCTCAAAATAAGCACCATGTCTTATTTTGGGGGGATGTCTTATCCGCTTACTTTACAGGTCTCCCATGCCCTGACCCCTGTCGAGCTGATGCCTGACTTCTTCTGCGGCCACTCGCAGCCCCTCATGGTCAGATGCTGTGTGGCTCACCACACCGGTTCCACCACTCGCAGCAGGAGGCCTCATGGCATTTGTGCCGTTGCATGCTTGAGCAATGGCATCAGTGCAACATACTTTGTGACATCCTGCCATGAGCGGAGGCAACGATGCAATGTGTCATCGGACCATAAGCAGCCGCAAGTCATACAGTGGCCCAACAGGTGTTGTGGCATGGGAGACCTGGCTGTTGCAGTCCTAAAGTAACCTGGTGGAGGATGAATGGGCCAGCCATGCCCCCTTGTCCCCTCGCCACCCTCCCTAGCTTGATTTTTAGGCATGTGCCTCACCCCACCTTGTACAACCAGGTGGTGGGCAGGGCTTAACTAGGGCTTGTTTTGGGGGTAGGGCTTATATTAAGCACAGGCGGGTAAATCAGACTAGGGCTTGTTTTTGAGGTAGGTTGTATTTTTGGGGAAACACAGTATAGAAAGAAAGCTTTCTATAAAGTAAATATTTGCATCACTGTAGATATACTTGGGAATTGTTGAGCAGCAGCTGTTTTACCCAATTTCTCCAGACCAAACATTCCATACTTTGCCCTCTGGAAGGCAGTCTCTTCCCCCTGGGAATCCAGGCTACATTCCACTGCAGAATCTCACAGGGAGAAATATCCTCTCATTTTCAAAGAAAACTCTGGCAAAGTCACTAGTGGTGCATGCATGCTAATTGATGCATTTGTTTTGGGGTTTTTTTGTTTTGCGTGAAAAAGAAAATTCAACATAAACTCACCAGTTTATTTTATATTTATTTTATTTATTTATTTAAATTTATATACCGCCCCCTCTCCCTAGGGACTCGGGGTGGTTTACAGCAGATAAAAATACATAAACAAAATTTAAAAAACCAATTTAAAACAATTAAATGAGCTGAATTTTTTAAAAAAGTTACAGTTAAAATTAAATTAAAATTAGTTATAAAATTTAAAAAAAAATTGGATAAACAAGTACATCAATGGATTAACAAGTACATTTATTTATTTAGTTGTCTGTTTTTTAAAAGATGCTAAAAGCACTACAAAGAACATTGCTTCTTTTGATAGAGAATGGGTAGTGCTTATTGGGACTACAGGCAAATAATCTTCACTGAAACATTAACAACTTTCTATATTATTTGTAAACTACCTTGGTAGGATTTGAATCCAGAAATTTGAATTGCAAATAATTTGTTGATAAATAAACAAATTAAATAGGAGCACCAAAATATAGCATAGGTATGAGCATGTTGGGAAAAATGCTAAACTCTGTTCATTTACAAAGGAAATCCTAACAGCTTAAGGAGGAAAAAGTTAACTAAAACTAAAAACTGAAGGAGAAAAAAAATTCAAAACTTGGGCTATGCTTAACAGCCATAGAATTGAAAAAGAAAATAGAAGAATGGATTATTAACTTGAATAGAAAGGCTGATCATCTCTAAACAGGAACATTCTGCAACATTTACCAAAACTTAGCATTCAAATGGTTGTAATTAAGCAATTGAAAAAAAAATTCTTTGAAACTGCTACTCTTGTTGGCAAAAAGGAAGGAGTAATTGCTGATGTCACCTCCTTTGAACTGCTGTTGGAAAAAAGCATCCTATATACTTTAATCAAAATACAAGCTGAAGAGTATAAAGATAGCTAGTAATATTGTTTTGTTTTGCAAGAACTATGTGCTTATAAATTACCTTGTATTACTTTGTTTTATTTAATTGGCATAACAATAATGTCAGCGTTTGCAGCAGTAATCACATTCAGAACCATACACAAGTAACTGATTCAGCAGGATTCCATTATATACAAGAAACTTCTCTTTATATATAATATAACATGAAATAATACCAAAAGCTCTTTTAATTTGGTAGAGAGAAGTAGCAAACAAAACACAAGCAGAGGAGAGGAGTTATACATAGTTGCAGTTTCAGTGTCAGAGCTGAGCACAGAGCTAAGCAAAACCCAGGCTCCAAAACTGTTCCAGTCACCAGTCAGCTCCCATTGGCTGATCTGTTGCTATGTGTCTCCCAGTTTATGAACACTAACACTATACTAACAAATAAGCCTTAAGTTAAAAATTGCCAATGGCAGTTTTTTTGCACTGAAGCAAAGGATTTAGGAGGAATATGGGAGAATGAAAAATGCGGACTGTTTCTCTAATGATGGTGGGAATTGACTAAAGTCAAACAAAAGAGATGCTGAAATGGAGGTTAGGTCATAATTAGGAAGATCAAGACAGGCTTCATATGTACATAGATTACCTTCCCATATATTTTTCGGTCTTCCTCTATCATCTTCATCCATGGATCCAAAAGAAGGGTGAGGATATATTCTTCTACTGGATCAAAAAGATCTTCAAAGGGAGGATCAATTCTTTTGTAAATCTCATTTTTTGTAGTCTGTTCTATTCCAATATCCATAGTAGCAGAAGGAGCAATGTAATTGGCATAAAGAAGCTGTGTTAGATAAAAAAAGAAGAGATACTGTAAATTGCTCAACAATTATCCAGTACAACAAAAGTTCTGTTAAAATGAAACATCAAAAATATTGTTGCAATATTATTTGAATTACCTTAGTTTTTTTTTAAATTGTGTACTGTAACTAATTACTGCAAAATGTAGTTTCTCTTTCTTCCCTATTTATTTTTTCTGATGATTTTTACTTTATTTTTTTTCCCCTCAAACAAACAAAAAAATATTTTCCCCTTGATCCTAAGACTGGTTCATGCGCAAACTTTCATAGCTTAATGGATATTTGTGAACGAGATCCAGATAAGTACATGTTACATATTGTTGCAGACACAGTGATTTTTAAACAAGGACACCTTGACACATTATACTCTCTACATAAAGCAAAATCCTGAAGTAGTAAGTCTTAGTATATTGTTCTGAACTGAATGGCTATAAAAAAAGTACTGTATAAAGAATGAGCAGTAGCATAGGGCAGGATAGATTAAAATCTGTCAGATATTATAGTTACATGGAAAGTTTCTTTTTAAAAAAAACACAGAAGCGGTTTTAGAAAAATGCCACTGTGTGTGGTCTAGTAGTAAAATCCACTTTAATGTCATAGTTCTCTGCCATCTCGTCCTGCAGCACCTTCAGAGCTGCTAGACCGCGACTATAAGTCATCAATGTACCTTATTATGCTTATTTTTTGATTGGTCAGAAGTTCCAGGGTAAAGTTATGCTGGCCTTGTTTCCTTTGGAAGAAGATCAGTCCTACCAATATTTTAAAATACTGACATTTATTTATAGCTATCCAGGTTCAGCACAGGGCTGCTACATCAGAGAAAACAACCTGCACCACAAAATGTTCTTAGCTTGTCCTCCTCACGTCTGTAATTTCTCTTCCCATGTGCACATCATCTAAAACAACATCACTCTTAGCAAGCAATTGCCTAACAGCTGAAAATCCCAAACAGTCATTTTCCTAATAAGATCTTCAGCAACATTACCAAGATTACCGAGACACTTGTGGGCAACATATCTGAATCAATTATTTTTTCCTATTTCATCCCTAGGAAGCAACATTTGAGAACTCAATCACAACTGATGACCCAATGTACTTCACCTTCTGTGAGTTATAAGTGTGAAAAAATATCATGCAACTTTGAAGAGTTCATTGAAATTACCAGGCTGCAGAAGTGTATATTTTTTAAAAGAAATGTCAAATAATGTAACAATTGATTTGAACAAAAAATAGCTATATAAAACCTGGTTTGAGTCCTATATGCTGAGATTAATTTTTGTCTCTTACTCTCTATAATATGCCTGGAACATAACAGTAAATGTTCCAAAACCTGGGAAAGTGAAATTTAATTTAGTTTGGATAGGAATTAATGGTGCATAGATTAGTTCTGATACAACTGGAATAACTGATGTAACTGAGGCTATTGACGTGATTCAGCAATTTAATCTGTCAATTCAAAGAGTTGTCTAAATTGATTTCCCAAATCAAACTTCACACATTCTTAGTGGAAACTATTTTTTTAAAATGTGAAATAAACAGAACTTTAAAAAAGAGAGGGAATGCTATGTTACATTTTTTTAAAAATTACCACAATATCAAAATGTGAATACTTTCAGGGACTACATACTGTGATGAATAACCATATGGTATTGTATTTATTAAGGCTGTGGAGTTTCTTTAAAGAGATGCAGACCAGCTACAACAGTTATGCTCCTGTCCGCTACAAAGCATTTTGGAGAATTGGATCTGAAACATTACACAGCACCATTATTTAATAAGGCATCTATATCCTTTTGAATAAAAACACCCCAGAGGCCTGTTTACAATTACATAAAAACAATTTAACAAAACAACCAAGAACAGCATGCAGAGTCAATATTTAAAACCAAAACATAACAAATATTTTCTACCAGATATAACAAATGCTTGTTTGAATAAACAATATTCATATCCAGCAACATGAAAAACAGCCAGGGAGGACACCAGCTTACTTTGTGGGTCAAGATGTTCCATAATATGGGTGCAATCATTTAAGAAGCCCTCTTTTCCAAATGAGTGAATAGTCTTATAACTTAGATGGGGTCCAGAATAACAGCTCTCTTGGGAACAAACATATTAAAGTTGGAGCAAATACATTTTTTTTAACAAGCAATCAGAGCTATTTCCCACTAACTGTCCCAGGACTCTAAAACAGAGATTAAGAAAAACCTCCTCCCAGTCACAATCCTGGCACTAATCTTGGGTTGTTGCACTGGTGTCCCAGCCAGGATTTCCTCCAGCTGGCCAATGGGAAGATACAAAGAGGGGGAGTAACTGGCACCCTTCCACTGCTTCTTTCCCTTGCTATATTTGCTTTTGCTGGGGAAGGGGACAAGGAAGGGACTGAAACAACAGCAGCAGCAATGTAAGGGAAAATACAAAAGTGCCCCTTGGAATGAAGGACGGAGGCATGTTATAAAGAGGCCACTACGCCTTGCCTAAAGGAGGCTGGAAGAATTCCCGAAGTTAATAGACAAGACAAGGCTTGGTTTCCCACCAAATCATTCTGTAGTTCCAGGGGAAATGTTGAAAAAAAAATGCCTTTACTGTGTTCCTCTGAAGCATAGAATTACATAGAACTATAGCAATGGAGGGAACATGGATGTCTTCTATTCTAACTCTTCTACCCAGGAGGAATCCTGAGTCCATCTCAGTCAAATGGCTGATCAACATCTGTTTGGAAATCTCCAGTGATGAAGCACCCATGACTCTAGGAAGTAGGTTGTTTTCTCTGCTTAACAACTCTCACAGTCAGGAAATTCCTTCTTATTCTGAGTTTGTATCTCTCTGTGTAAAGTTTCCATCTGTTGGTTCTTATCCTATCCTGGGGCATTATGGAGTATAAATCTACATTCCACCACCACCCGCCCCCACAGCCCTATTAGAAGGCTGCTATCATGTTTCCCCTGAGCCCTTTCTTTTTTAAGCTTAACATACCTAGCACGGCTCATACTTAATCTCCTTCCCAAAATCAAGACAGCATCGAATAGAAACAGCCAGACAGTTCTAATCTCAAATCAATGCAAAGACTGATCGGGGGAAATCAAACAAGACAGCAAGCTCAGCATCAAGAACCAAGCCTTGCACGGACAAAAAGGGTGACCAACCAACAGCTAAACATATGAATCACGACATTTCTCCTGGAGAGTCAGTACTTTGGTAGGAAAATTGGGGGCCAAGCGGTGTATACAAAATTCTGAGAGGCACATCTTTTGTTAGCAGGACAGTGTGGTAGATAGGACCACAGCAATACGTACATTTGTTTTTTCTTCTGTTTCATGAAATTTAAATTAACTAAGTACATCTCATAGGATTACTCCTATGCGTCTATTAATTGCCCTGTGCTGTTGTACCAAAAATTATTATTTGGCCACTATTTTAAAGAGGCCTCAGAGGCTGCATCTAAAAATTTGTGTGGCTGCAGGTAGTGTGTTTGCTAAACAAAGCAAAGCAAAGCAAAGCAAAGCAAAAACCTTCAAGCTCCATCTGGGAAAGCTATGAGTAAATATGACATTTACAAGAACAATCTGTGAAGGATCTGTAATATTTGCTTTATTATAACTGTGTTTCGAGGAGCAAATTGGGAACTGAGCATTTGTACAAGTAAAGTCCAGGCTGTGGGTCACTGTGGCATTTAGCGGAACAAGGGAGAAAGGAAATTCAGAAATATTTTTGTGGTATAAACTTGAAGATGTATACGGTAACTGATTACTTCTAGGACAGGAAGATTTTCCACTATTGTATTGCTATCTGGTTTATCCCTAGTCTGAAACTGCAGATCAAAGAGAAATTTAAGTTCTTCTCCAAGATGGTGTCTTCTGAATGTGTGGGGCTGCATTTTTCAGAATTCTAAGGCAGCATGGACAAAGGCTAACAAACTAGGAATTCTGAGAACTGGAGGAGAGGCCTACATCTAAAGAGCCGCAGGTTGAGAGAAGTTCTATGAAGCCAATCATACTTATACGGTAAATTTGCAAGCTGTAACATCTGACATAAATTAATTAATTCATGACATTTGTGGGATGACACTATGGTCCTTGTGATGTCACTTGTCACTCAGAGCAGTTCCTAAAGCTCAGAGCTCTTCATTGGTTCTAGAGGTCCAATTGAACAGTATGCTGGATGAGATGGAGTTGGTCGGGTGGATTTCAAATCAATGAAAAAAGCACTATTTGCCATTTGTCGACTACTGAGTGTCAATAATTTTAATGCACTTTTTCATTTTCTTAATTGTGAGAGCTCTCTATTATAAGTTCAATTCCCATTCTGTTTATGCTTTCCAGTTTTTGTCTGGAACACTAAAACTTCCAAATGGCCTTTGTATAGGATAATACTCCCAACAATTATTGTATGATACAGTCCATTATATGGAAAATATGTTTTAAGTGGTTGCCTATAAATGGTTGAAAAGTTCATACAAAAGTCACAGTATATAAAATAGAATATCAGGCTTCATTTATTTGGTGATTTCTTTTTTACTTCAGTAAAAGAAGAATGTTTTATTCTATATTGCCTCTATATATTTCTCTATAATATAAAATGTATTAGAGATGGGCCTAAAGCAATTTCCAGATGTGGATTCTGCTTGGGTTTTGCATCTTTATGTAATTTATAAGAGCAAAATCTGGAGGCAATAAAATCAGCTCCCCCTTCCCCACGCCTCTTCCTCACACCCCCTTCCCCACTCCCAAAAAATCAGATCAGCATTTTAAAATCCTGAATCTAGGAAAGTAGATATGGATTGACTCATTTAATAAAATCATAACTTTCCTTCAAGTTTCAGTTTTTAAACTTGAACTTTATAACCAAATCAAGCATTAATCCTTCTTGAGTTTAAATAAGGAACTGAATTA
This sequence comes from Myanophis thanlyinensis, assembly GCA_017656035.1. Classification (NCBI taxonomy): domain Eukaryota; kingdom Metazoa; phylum Chordata; class Lepidosauria; order Squamata; family Homalopsidae; genus Myanophis; species Myanophis thanlyinensis. Next base: position 13,931 of record JAEANM010010764.1, read on the forward strand.
TATAATTAGCCATACAATATCAAAAAGTTGTATCTATTATACTCAAATACAATTCAGAATACCTGTATTATTTTCTAGCAGCTTAATTTCTAACTACAGAACAATGCATTATATTTTTTTAATATAAATTGCCTTTGCTATATGTCCCGTAACTGTCTTTCATTTTTCTACTTCTAAACAACATTTTTTTTATCCAGAGCCAATTCCCACATATGTTTGTTGTTTTCCTTTTCCAATTCAGTTTGCAATTTACTATATGTACTTATAGCAAAATAACCACATGCATTCCTTTCATTATACACACAGTGGTTCTCTCTCTGGAATATATTGTATTTTATTTAATATATCACAATGTTAAGACAGATATAAATCAAAGAAATGAAAAGGCTTAATAGAAATCAAATTAAGTACTTGCTTTCAGTGACAATATTACTCTAAATACAAAAAAGCTATTTTAAAAAATATGGGGGAACAATTTATCTGGAAATGTCTGTGTAATGTACAGTGACATGAAGAACACCCTGAAAGACCTCAGTAGATGGTAGCTTTTGATTGACTTTGTTTGGGCTCAGAAGCCAAATAGAATTGGTCCTAGTTAATATTTGGATTGAGCACTACCAAAGAATTCCAAGAATGTAGGCTACATTGGGAAATCACTCAGGCGGTCTATCTGTCTGTTCAT
>JAEANM010010765.1:0-15626 GCA_017656035.1 Myanophis thanlyinensis
GGAAGGAAGGAAGGAAGGAAGGATCGCTGGCATTCTCAGCTGGACAGGAGATTCTGCTGCCTCAGAAGCAGGAGAGGAAGAGGAGGGGTCTTTGGGGGGGAGGGGGCTCTGCCATCAGTTCCTGGGTCCCCTGAAGGACGCCCGCTTCTCTTGCCCCTTTGGCGGCAGCAGCAGCGTTTCCCCATAGAGGAAGGCAGCTGCAGCCCAGTGGAAAAGCTGCCTTCTTGTGGGGGCTGCAGAAGCAGGGAACTTCATGGTGAGGCTGCCCACAGCTTCCTCCCAGGGCTGTTGATGAACTGGCACCAAACTGGGAAGTCTGTGAGAAGCGGCAGATTTTGATGCTGCTGCCTGGCTATCTCAGTAGGGTTGCTGCCAGACCCGGAGATCCAGCTGGCCCTCCTGGCTTGCTCTCCCAAAGTCATCAAAGATGGAACAACTTGGGAGGGAGTTATGCAATACTGTCTTCCAGTCTACCCAGTGAGGCTGACCCTGGTCTCTCTAGGTCATTTCTGGGGAGGCCTGGGACGCCCTGAAGCTCCTCTCCCCCCTTGGGGCTCTGAGACTCACCTGCTGACAAGATACATATCTGTGTGGTGTACTCAGCCAGTGCCGTGACTCGCTCAGGGTTATGCGCCTCCACTGTGTACTGGACTTGGCCCGAGAACCAATCTATGACACTGAGGGAGCCATTTTTGTGCCCCAGAATTGGCAGGAATCTGGCATGGAGAGACACATCGAGGGGACAAAGGGGTCCCCAGCTCAGAACAGTGGCAGGACACATTTTCCCCGGCCCTTTTCGTCCTCTCAATGCCTCTCAAGCCTGGCCTTTCGGGGTGCATTTACTCAGCCAAGAGTTCCAGTGCAGGCGCCGCTCCCTGAAATTCAAGGCCTGTCTGGAGAAGCCAGGGCAGGCCCCGCCAGGGGATGGCTTGAGAACCTCCCCCAATGGGGACTTCACAGGACACAATGACCAGGCTGGGCAGCACCTATGGACTGGAACGAAGGAAGCGAGGGCAAGTGCACATGAGGCGGCCTACCTGTTTCTGTCCTGCATGTTGATGGTGGATTTTTGCCACTTCCTCCGGTAGCCTTGGTTCTTGGTCACTTCCAGCCACGTGGCATACACCTTGTCTGGTTCCACCATGTGGCTGTAGAGCAGGATGCAGCAGGGCTTGGAATTCCAGAGGCTGCTGCTGAAGCACCGCTTCACCATCATGGAGCTGATGGCAGCGTTGACGCGCAGCACATGGCCCTGCTCCAGCAGCACAAAGAGCGTCTCCCGAGGTAAGCAGTAGGCCACCTCCTTAGCCGGGGAATACTGGTCCATGGAGAAAATAGACACAGGTGCACCACTCTGGGCCTCCAGCAGCTGCACCGTGGAGTCCTGGCATAGGCAGAGGATGCGGACAGGGAAGTTGCCCAGCAGCCCCAGGTCGATGCAGCTGAGCTGCCTGGCAGGTGAACCCAGCACGGTGTAGAGCGAGTAGAGCTGGTTGATTTTCCAGAGGTTGAGAGTGCAGCCCGAGATGGAGAAGACGTGTGAATTGGTGTGTGTGTCCAGGGACTCCACGGGCTCCAAGACGTGGACCTGGTCTACCTGGTCAATGGTGTTGAGGTTCCAGGTGCGGATGGTCCCATCTTGGGAGGCAGAGAAGATGAGGGGCCGATGGGGGTAGATGGTCACAGCCATGACTGGAGCTGGAGGCAGAAAGAGGAAGGAGACCTTTTCCACAGTTTGGGGGGGGGGAATGACTGCTCAGAGGTCCTTGGGGAGAACCAGCCGTGGGCTCAGCAGTCGAGAAAGAGGAGCCAGCAGAGGTCAGACAAACTCAAGAGGTCCAACTCTCCCGCCACATACTTTCAGGCGGATAGAAGCTTCACCTGTTGAACTTCCAGCAGCCATGCAGCTCTTTTGAAAAGGAAAGGGCAACACTTGTGCCCACCTCGTCCATGAGAAGAGGGCACAAAGGAAGGGCAGGGATGGGGGGGCTCCTCCTCCTGCCCAACCGACGGGCACCTGCACAGCTGAACTCACCGGTGTGTCCCACAAAGACGATCTGAATGTGCCATTCCTTGTTCCACACCTTGATGGTGGTGTCCCGGGAGGCTGTGATGACACAGCCAATGGCTTCACAATAGGCAAGGTCTGTGATCTCTCTGCAAAGCGACACGGGGCACCGGCAATTGAGCCCCCCGCCTGTCTCTGAGCAGGAGGGCGCCTTGTTCACGCCTAGCTGGAACCACCAACGCCTGGCCCAAGCCCGAGACCAGCACTGCGCCATAATACTGCCTCCCCCTCCTTCATGTACGTGGCAGTCTCAGAGGGGGTGGGGCCAGTACCCAGATCTCTCCTTCAGCCCCTCCCCCACGAGGGATGCTGGGGACCTGGCAAACGGCAAGAGGAGAAAAGCACCTTTGGACCCCCATTCCCTCCTGGCCCTCCCGGAGCCTTCAAGAAACACTGGAGCAGAGTGCTGAGCCAAGTCATGGGGGCCACAGGGGCCCCTCCCCAGCCATGGCAATCTCACCTGCTATGGAGCTTTGTGTTGAAGGACAGGAGGTTCCCCCTGGAGATGTCACAGGTGGCCACGCCGGTGGCACAGGAAGCAAAGCAGAGGTGGGGCTCGCTGGTGCTGTCTGTGTCCAAGGCGAGGCGGACAAAGAGGTCAGTGGGCCCCAGGCCGGTGCTCACACTGGCCCGGCACTGCAGGCTGCGGGAGCCGTAACGGAAGCCCCAGAGGGTCAAATTTCCATCTCCGGCAGTCACGACCCGGTTCAGCTGCTTGCTGTAGATGCCGCAGCGGATGGGCAGCGTGGATGGCACCTGCGAGAGCAGCTGGAATTGGGAGTCCAGGACCTGCAGGCTTCCTGTGTCCCAGGCCACAAACTGGTTGACGTGGGAGGCATACAGGAGGCCCATCATGGGGGCCTGGCCCTTCACACTGCCTTGGCAGCAGCCATCCTTCGTCAATAGGTGCAATGTGTTAGCTGCGTCCAGCACCACGAAGGCCCTTCTCTGCAGGTCGTGGGTCACGTTGCGCACAGGGCTGGCCAGGACGATGCGGCACTGGTGCTGCAGCCCATGGCTCAGATGGAGGGTCTTCATTTCCTCGTTCTTCATCTGACCCGGAAAGAAAAGTCTGTGGCCGGGGTCTGCCAGGAGGGGCCGGTTGTTTGTGAGGTGTGGCTGGCTGGGGACTTTGTGGCAGGACTGGCCAGTGCCAGCTTGGACTCTGCACTGAGTTCCTAACCATCTTCATCTCTACGCCATCTGCTCCCTGGCAATGCCAGCATGAAGCATGGGAAAGGTCTTCCGCTTTGCAGGTGACCGCAGCCCTGCCCACAAGGCTGACTGAGAAGGGTTAACAAAAGAGGCCACAGCAGGCCATGTGGGGGTGGGGGTACAGGGACTTTGGGACTTGTCCCTTTTAAAAGGTAGCTTTACTCTGACTTCTGGGGGGGGATCTCCTTATCCATGTCCATCCTGCGGGGTGGGGTGGGGGAGTGTTTGGCTGAAAGGCAAGACTCAGCTTCTTGGCAGGAGTGATGGTTTCCAGCTATCCTTTCTTTGGGGGGAGGGGCTGTTTATGTTTCTGCTGCCCCCATCAACCTACCTTCCCTGGGGAGACAGGCTTTCTGGCCCCCGCCTGAGCTCTGCCCCCAATCCCAGGGGTCAGAGAGGAGACACAAAGGGTGGGGTTACCCCGGGGCTCCTGCGCCCCCTGCTGGACGGCTGCACATCTCTGGGTCAGGGGCACTTTCCTTGCTCTGGCAGCCTCCCCACTGGTGAACACCCCCCCCACCCCCGTCCTCCCTGGCACCTGCCATGGGCACCCAACTCTGGGTGCCACTCTGGCTCCTTCCGGCTGGGGACGATGGGGGCAGGTGGGGCTGCTGGTCCTGGCCTCTTTGTTTCTCTCTGTCCTTTTTAATTATTAAATTTGCACGCTGCCCATCTTGGCAGAAGCGATTCTTTCATTAGATAGTTTCTATACCAATTCAATTCCTTTTTTTCTACCAATTTTATATACTATTATCACAAAAACAAATTTCCTTTAATTCCTTAAAAAGGTGTTTTTAAGCCCCTCTTAATTTTTCTTCTACCAGCCCAAAGAATTACCAGGGGAGGGGAGGGGAGGGAGGGGAGGGTGTCCAGCGCACAGAGCTGCAGAGGAAGGGCTGAGCCCTGGTGAGGGGGCTGTCCCTGCTCACACCTCCCCTGGGAATGGCCAGGTGACCCAGAAAGCAGACCCTCTCAGGAACATACCTTTTCCACTGCCCGGCGGAAGCCCCTCCGGAGGACACCCCAGAGCCTGCGCCCCCTTGCCTGCCCCCCTCCGAGGGGAGCCCCTTGCTCCTTCATCATCTTCTCTCCAGCGGGCAGGGACTGCTGGAGCGGCCTCTCCCTCTGCCCCACTCGGCTGGCTGCAGAAGGGGATCAGAAGTTCAGGGGGAGAGGAGAGGGCTCCCCGCTGTCTGGCACGTGCCCAGCCAAGGGGGCAGGGGGAGCTGGCTTACAGCTGCTGCCCGAGGACTCCACCATCTTGGCAGCTGGCCACGGCTGAAGAGTCGCCCTCCTGCCGAAGGAGGGTTGTGTGGGGCTGGAGACCCCCAAAGTAAGGTTTTCAACCAAATTTCAGGGCTGGATTTGAGTCTGGAACACAGAAACAGAGGTGCAGCCAGGGGTTGGTCAAAAAAGTCATCTAAAGTTGCCATCAAAGCTGATCTCTTCTTTTGATCTTTCCCAGATGATCCCAAGTGGCTGGGACACCCACACACACCTATGGCTACCAGCCCCCCTGTGCCGCTTGGGGTCCTCAGAGGCTCCTGCAGCTCCCTGACCTGGGTGTGCAAAAATCAATCCCCACCCAAGGCTACACCCTGAGCCTCCCTCCCTCCCTCCCTCCCTTTCAGGCAGATGGCAACGGGGCTCCCAGTTCCGGCTTCCATCCAGGGCCCCCTTTGGTCCAAAGGCCCCACCGGCTGCCCCTGGGGAAAGCCAGAGGGGGAACCTTGCTGGCCTCATAGCAGAGCAAGGCCAGGATTTGGCCAATTCCGGCAGAAGGGCGTTGCTGCAGTGGGTTCGTTTCAAGACACAGCTGGGGTCTTCCAACTGGGCAGTTCAGTGGCCACTGGCGGGAGGACATTGCAAAGGACGGTTGTAGGCAGGAGACCAACTGCATTACCTCAGCCCTCGGCTTGAATGCGTCCTTGTGTTTTACAACTGATTCCACTAAGTGTCCAAATTTATTGTGGCTTGTAAATACAGATGGTCCCCACTTAACGACCCTCACGGGAACCAGAAATCCTGCCAGAAAGTGACCCCAATAGCTAAGTGGGAAATCAGTGCCCACCATTGTGCTTTGCAGCTGGAAGGAAACCAAACTAGTCAGCTCACCCCTCCTGCTTCCATCTGCCTCCTTGAACAGACTAGACTAGACTAGATGCTGGAAGGGACTTTGGATATCTTCTAGTCCAACCCCTTGCTCTAGCACAGACATGGGCAAACTACGGCCCGTGGGCCACATCCGGCCCGTTGGGCCCACCAAATTAGTTACTAGCAGAAGAAAAGTCCCAGAAGAAAACTTTTTCTTTTTTCTCTCCGCCATAGAAAAAAAAAAGAGAGAGAGAATCTGGGAAGCTGATTTCGCTGAAGGGTCTGATCCAATTCCTACGTTAGCTGAAACCCTTCCTTATTCAGGAGGAATTGTAAGTCAAGCTTTTCCCTATTGCACTGGTGAAGACAAACAACAAACTTTTATGGTTCAGTCAGTGGAGCTCAGACATGGGCAAACTATGGTCCACGGGCCACATCCCATTTATATTAGTTCACACAAACACACCATTCTCCTGTTCTGGCCCGGCCCCTCTGTCCAATTTTAGAAACCATGGTGGCCCGCCAGTCAAAAAGTTTGCCCACCCCTGGTCTAGCAGGAGAACCAATACTATGTCAGCTAGTATATCTAAAAGCATCCTAATGCTCTTGCCATTCAGACGACAGAGTTCTCCAACCATGGCAACTTTAAGACTTGTGGTTGAGGAATCCTGGGAGTGGAACTCCACAAGTCTTAAAGATGCCAAGGTTGGAGACCCCTCCTTTAGAGAGCACCTGGTTACTTTCTTGTACATATTGAAAGCAACGTGACCAAGCTATAGCCTGTGGCTGAGAGCTGAGGGCAGAGTTACAGGAGCCTCTTGAAATCTCTTTCTCTCCACTCTCTGCCTTGTGGGGTGGAAATGGAAAGGGTCAGGTAAAGGAGAGAATGCCTACAGAAATCAATCACTTTTTCTCTCTCCACCACCACAGAGATGGAAGAAAAAGATTTTAAGAGTATTGGAAGCTGTTTGTGTAGCGTCTGTGGCTCCCAAGCCATGTTGTGGTATAACTACATAGCTTTTGATACCTAGCAACCAGCATGGTTTCTTGCAATCCCCTTTTTCTCCAACCTCTCTGGTCTGCAAGGGGAACTGTACCAATAAAGGAGGATAACTTGTAGCTCAGGGTGGAAATGAGGCTTCCTTGGTGCTCTCGGAGCTTGGCTGTTTTCTTGCAGTTATGTGAGCCAAGCTAGGTAACATCACCAGTTCTAACTAACAGCAGTGAAGATGCTCCCTATGTGGGTAATGAAACAAGAGGCTCAGAGATCACCAAGATCCCCAGGGTGGGGGGTGGGGGAATTTTTTCATCCTGCTTTTATTTTTTTGTAACTAAGGACAATAACACAGGTCAGGGAACATCTCATAAAGACTGTAAGGCCAATCACAAGACTGAGGGATGCTGCCAGGATCGCAGATGGTCATCGGTGGGCTGTAAAGTTATCTTTTCAACACCATCGTAGCTGCCATAGGCCGGTAAGTGAGGAATAGGCGAACGCCGAGATAAGCCCCGAGACGCCACAGCAGCAGCAGCCTCCGGAGCGCTGCAGCCTCGTCGAGGACACCCTGAGAGGAGAGCGGGTCCCCGGCACGTTCCCCCACCCCGAGAGCCCGAAGGCGGATGATGGGCGAGAGCCCCTCCCGCCGCTGGATCCCCAAGGCAGCCCCGCTTCGGGCTCAGCTCCTGCCCCGAGGAACCTGCCATAGGCAGACCCCGCCTATGGATCGCTCGCACTGCGCCCATCCTCGGCAAGCCCCACGGAGTAGGCCTGCGCTGCATCCTGAGCCAGGCGCGGCTCTGCCCCCGCCCCGCTCCCGGGGGTCGCCCGCTTACCTAGGGGCACCGAGAGGAGAAACAGGCGGGGCGCCGTTTGCACGCCGCGGGACGGCTGCAGGCGGTCCAGCGGATGGGAACGGCCTCTCGGGCGGTCCCGCCCAGCATCCCCGCCAACCGGAGACCGGCCCGGGACCCCTTCGAAGGCAGCGGGCCTTTCCCAGCCAAAGGACGGATGAAGCGCTCCTCTGGCCCGCAGCCTCCAGCGCGGCTCACCTGAGCCTGGAGGCACCTGCGCGGCGGCGGGTCTCCCTGGCGACGGGCGGGCGGTTGCGGCGCCGCCTCCTCCGGCCCGGGCGCAGCCGGAGCCAGCCGAGCGCCCTCCGCGCACGGGCCGCTCCGGGAGCCCCGAGCCTCGGCTCGTAGACACGCGCTGGACACCGCGCTTCGGCCGCCCGGACAGACAGACGGAGCGAGCAACCCGGAGTGATCGCGCCGCCCGGGAGACAGCGAAGATCCCCCGGCCGGCCATCCCAGCCCCGCCGCATCAGCTGCTCCTCGGCCGAACCCGCGAGTGGAGCCTCCGAGCTCTCAAGCGCACGTGACCATCGCGCGCCCCTTCTGCTCACCCAGCTAGCGGGGTTCAGAGGCTGCGTCGGAAACCTCCATCCCCTTCCCCAAGGAGCCCACCGGGTCTCACACACACACACACACACCCGCTGCCAGGAGCAGGCAGAGAAAGTTCTCCAGAGACACAAGTCACAGAGAGAAAACCTTTATAGCCTGGCCAACAGAACCACGAGGCGACACGGGGGTGGGTGGGAGCCTTAGAGGGAACAAGTAGGGGGATTGAAAGTTGGGGGGGCTCTCCCCCTCCCCCTCCTCTCCCGGAGGGACCAAGCACTCCATGGGGGAAGATTAAGTGCTCCTGCAAAGGGCAGATTTGGAGTGTCTAGTCCAAGGCTGAGTTTTGGAGGGGGCCCTGGAGGAGAGTGCCCCCCCCTTTCTTCTGCACCTCATTTGAAGGCAGGGAATTGTGGGAAATTGTCCCTCCCCCCACCCCCATTGCTTGTCCACCAGTAACTCTACTGGGAGTGGGCAGGCTGTCCAAATGTTTGCAGTGGAGGTGATGGCACCTGCCCACTCCCCAAAATAGACACACAAAGATACTCCCCACCCACTCCCACCGGAATCGGAGTCAGTGCAAAAGGAGAGCAGGGCAGAAGGGGCAGGGGCCTGCTGTTGAGATGGATGGACAGATAAATGGACAGCCAGCCAGGCCTGGCCCCCTCAGCGCAGAGAGAGCAGCTAGGTGTTCCTGCTGGGGAGGGGGAGGGCAAGCCACCCTCCATCAGTCTCTGGGGAGGGGGAGCTGATGCTGCTGCAGCTGGTGAAAGTGCTGGGGGGGGGCACAGGCACAAGCAGACCCTTGGCAGGAATACAAAAATAAAATCTCTAGGAGCCCTTGGGGGCAGCGAGAGTGCCACAGGCCCCAAATGCCAGTCCAGCTACTTGATGCCGAAAGTCTTGGGAGGGGGATTTAAAAAGGGGGGGGGGGAGCCAGCCATCCTGTTAATGCACATTAATTCAGCCTCTCCTTCCAGGGTCCCAAGGCTAAAAGGAGCCCCCGCACGGCAGGAAAGACAGAGTCACAAGGCTGCTGCTGGGCAGGAATCGGATCCCTGAAGGCTGAGCGGGCAGGCAGAGGACTTGCTGGCACCGTCCTGGGCATCCGGAGGCACCGACTCCCCACGCAGCATCCGCAGGGCAGGCAGGGCAACACAACAATGCCGAGTTGTTTGGGGGAAGAGCTGGCAGCGCCGTCCTTCGTGGGAGAAGCCCCCGACCCGGAAATCACATGCAGACCACCTGCCTCCTGTGGGCAGAAGAGAGGCCAGTCGTCACTTCTGCAGCCCTTGCGAGGGGCCCACGCTTGGCCCAAGAATGACCCCCTGCCACACAGTAGCGGGCAAGGCAGGAGTGTGCTGGGGGGGGGGGGACTCACTTCTCCGCCTCAATGCTGCCCCTGTCCCTGTCGCAGCTGCCGGGGGTCTCCTCGGCATCATCCTCGCTGAGGTCCATGTTCAACTCGTTCCCAGCTTCGGAGTGAGGGTAGGTGGAGCCGCTGGGTGGGGTGGGGGGGACAAAGGGGGCTCAGAACACAACCCAGAGGCCAGGAGGGGAGCCGGGGACCCCTCCCCCGGGGCCTCCCCTGCCCCTCCTTCACCTGATGGAGCGACAAGTGAAGAAGACAATCCGTTTCAAGCGCTTGTTGTAGAAGAAGTAGTTGAAGGACCAGAGGCTGCCCTCCTCGCCAAAGGGGTCCGAATCCAGATCCGGGTTGTAGCTGCAGCACAGAAGGGGAGCTGGAGGGGCCTCGCTCAGGGACGCCCTCCCTCCCTCCCCTGCCCTCTCCCCACGGCCTCCCACCTGTAGATGTCGCACTCGGAGAGGCAGATCTCCTGGTCCACCGCGTCCCACAGGTGAGGCTTCAGGGCGGTGAAATCCTCCCGGACGGCAGAGAAGAGGCTGCAGTTCACGGCGTTCACCACCTGGAAACGCCACCAAATGGACACATCTGGGAGTGCAAACAGGGAGGAACTGGCGCGTCCCACGCTTCCCGGAAAGTCTTCCCAAGGGATGTGGAAGTTGATGGATGAGCTCATGCAGCATGTCAGGAGTGGCCTGGCCCTGCACACTCGCCCCACCTCTGGACCAGGCGCAAGGGGTGATGGGAAGGAGGGCAGCCAGGCCTGATTACAGCGGGAAGAACTTGGGTGGGAAGCGGGACCAAGCAGCTCAGGGCTGGCCTCTGCTTCCCCAAACAAGAGCAGTGGGGCCCTGCTGAGGAGATGCTCAGGGTGAGGAGGGAGCAGGAGCAGGCAGGCGCTCATCGGGCACTGCTGGGCTAGAACTTGCAAGGTCCTGCACTCTGAGCAACCTCGGCCCTTCAGCCACAAAAGGAGGGGAGAGCTTTCTCTTCAAGCGCTACCAGCTCCCTAATTCCTGGAGATTTCTCCGGGCACACGCTCAACTCCTTGGGCAAGCAGAGCCAGGAGGTTGCCAGGTCAGCTGCCCTGCCAGTGCAGAGGGCAAGGGACCCGCTTACCCAGTTGAGGCTGGGCTCCCGGCTGAACTCGTGGCTCTTGGCAGCGCTGAAGTCGTAGTCTGGCCGGAAAGATTCGTTCAGGGTGGCAATCAGGTAGAAGAGGGTCTTGCGGCTGCACTTGTCACTGAGGGGTCCTTCTTCGTCTCCACTCTGGCTCTTGCTGAGCCTGGCATGAGAGATACACCGCTTGGTCCCCCTGCCTGCCTTGGAGGGTGCAGACAGGCCCCCCCAGCAATTCTGTGCCCTGCTTAGTTCAATTGGAGAGTTGGAGAGATGCTGCCCCGACCTCCCAAAGGGGCAGTCTTTGGACAAGCCTGGAAGAGCCCCCTTTATTACACCCCCTGCCTGCCCCCTCCTGCCTCCAATGGGAGCCATGCTCGTGCAGCTGCCCGGTGGTGCAAACCAAGCGCACCTTCAGAGAGCCTGGGCTTTGCACGGAAGGCTTGGCCTGGGCCGGGTGCACCTACCGGTTAGGGCTGATGCCGGTGGTCTGGGGTGGCGACAGAGCCTCCAGGACGTGTGGCTGACCCTCCTGGCAAAACTGCTTGAAGAGGTGCTTGTCGTCCCCGGCCATCTTGCACGAGTAACTCTCGATCCTGCGGGGAGATAAAGGAGTCCCTCTGAGCCCAGACCCACATCCACCCCCAGCCAAGGTCACTTTGGGGAACCGTCACTTCCTCCTGAACTAGTGGAGCCAGGCCTTTTTCAGGGAAGGATCTGTTTTCTAGCCGGCCGGCCGGCCAGCCGGCCAGCCAGCCAGCTAGCCAGCCAGCCAGCCAGCCAGCCAGCCAGCCAGCCAGCCAGCCAGCCAGCCAGCCAGCCAGCCAGCCAGCCAGCCAGCCGATCTGTTCAGAGTATAAAGGCTGCCAAAACAGGGTAGGTGCCAATGGCGGCCTCTCCTGGCTGCTGCACAGAGCGTGAACCAGCGGGGCCTACAGCCTCTTCCAGCCTCGGGGCTCTTCTTGTATCTCTAAACACATCAGCAAGGCAAGTCAGCAATCAACCAGAACAATTCTTGATTCATTCGTTGGTTCATTCAAAGTTGCCTGACGGCGAGATGGGCAGCATGTAAATTGAATAAACAATAACCCATCATTGGTTGTTCTGCATTAAGAGGGTGCAGAGGCACTGCAGGGGCTCTGCCAATTCTTCCTCACAGCCAAATTTAAAGGCAGATGCAATTGGGGACAAATCCATGATTCCTAAATAGGCACTTAAAAAGTTGCAATGACAAAGGAGAGGCACTGAGGAAAGGAGGGGTGCTGCCTAGGCGGCCACCGACAACAGACAAACAATCCAATTTGGAACGACTCCAGTGAGGAGTAAATGTGAAGTCGCCAGCGTGATTACACAAAAGGTTTGATAAATGTATGAAAACAGAAGATGACAGGAATCGAAGAGAGAGCCGGGAGAATCAAGGAAAAGAACTGAAAAGGGACCCAACTGCTCTCAGGAAAGAGAACTTGCCGAAGCTGCTGAAGTCAGCAAAGGCTGCTGGAAGAATAATCGGCTCAGCAGGAGGAGAATCTCATCACTTTTGCTCAAGAGGCGGCCAAAGGGCCAAGGAGCTGCTTTGGTTCAAGGAGCTGCTGACGGGAATCGCTTAACCCGGTGGGGGGCTGGGGCTCTTGCACAGGATGGGTTCCAGCCCCGAACTGGCACCAATTTGCTAGGAATGGCTCAACGTGAAGCCTTATGAATTATGGAAACTTGAAAATTGAAGACTCATATTACAGAGCGCCCCCCCCGCTGCCCCTTCCTCCAAAGCGCCCACCCTCACCTGCCAATAATATGCGCGTCTCCCGTTTCGACTGTCAACTGGGAGTTGATGGCTTCAAAACTGGAGTTTTCCAACAGCTTCATTATTGCACGTCCTGGTGCCAAAGCAGCCTTTGCTGTGCAGCTGAACTCCCTGGCAGAGATAAAGAAAAGGGATCCTCCGGTTACACCTCGGGAAATGGAAGAGAGAGCTGGGCAGCTCAGCCAGGGCAGGGGATCCCCAGCAGGGCCACCCTATACCTTAACACTTTGGGAGGGGGGCATCCTAGCAGCTTCTGGTCCGAAAACTGGACCTCAAAAGAGGAGATTCGGGACGGGAGGTCGGAAATGGTCGGACCGAGCACAATGGGAGCTGTGGAGATCATCAGAAGCCTCAAGAAGAATCCGTGCCAGCTGTGCCCCCAGGATCCCCTTTGCTGCCCCAGACATGCAACACAGGTAACTCTGCTTCCTTCTCTGCAGTTGGGAAAGTCCACAGTTGCGTTCAAGGTAGTAGCAAAGCTCTCTCTCGTTGGTGCCAGAAGGGGGCTGCCGGAGCCCCAGCCCAGCCTCACCAGAGAAGAGCTTCCTTCATCTGCCTCCCCGCTTAAAACTTTTGCTCCCCGTTAATCACCTCAATTAAGAATGATTAAACTTAGCACCACCAGCAAATCCCAGAGTAGCCAGGGCTGAGAGTCATGCAGGGGACCCAGGTGGTGCTTTTGGCAGCCGGAAAGGAGCAAAGCTCAGCCAGTTGGGCCTCCCGCAGCAGCCCTCCCTGCAAGAGGACATGCCAGGTCACACTGGGTGCTTGGTGCTGATAGACACTTTGGAAGGACTCCAGGTTGGCTTGGGGAAGCCAGGCAGGGCCGCTTGTGGCTCAGCAGCACGTCCTGTGGCTTCTCTGTGCTAAGCCACAGCTGAATTTAGGGGTGTCTGGGGAGCCCCTTCGCCTTGCAAAGCCAGGCTGGGCTGGCCGCAGTCGAGTGAGACCTCCAAGCTGCTGGACAAGCCTGGTTAGGGCGCATCTATTTAGCGGGAGGGGGGAGAATAGCGTCCAAAGCAATTCAGTGGGTTCCGTGGACTCAAAGATGGGATGGTGTCCACTTGGTGGAGTCGGAATAGCAGCATTTGAAGGGATCTTGGAGGTCTTTTAGTCCAACCCTCTACTCGAGGCAGGAAATCCTACATTATCCTGCACTAATGACTGTCCAATCTCTTCTTTAAAAACCTCCAGTGTTGGAGCACCCACAACTTCTAGTGGCAAGTCGTTCCGCTGGCTAATTGTCCTCACTGTCAGGAAGTTTCTCCTTAGTTCCAGGTTGCTTCTCCTCCTGGTCGTTCAGATGCTTTGGAGAACAGGTGGACCTTCCTCTTCTTTGGGGCAGCCCCACAGATATGGGAAGACTCGGGTCGTCCGAAATGCCCCGCAGCCCCGGCCGGGATCACCGCCTGGCACCCTCCAGCGGACCAAGCAAGGCCACCCATCAGGCCTTCTTCGCCCGAGGCGGCCGGGCGGGGGCCGAGACGCCGAGACGCCGCCACTCAAAAACTACACTTCCCGTGATGCCGCGCGCCCAGCACCCCCTCCCTCCCCCGCGAAGCCCCCATGATGCCGCGCGCGCCGCCTGTTTCCGCCTCGGCGCTGGGCATGCCGGGCGATGTAGTCCCGCGGCTGAGGGGCTTCCCGGGGCGCCGTTACTCGCCTTCCGCGGGCCGCGTCCGCCTGCGCTACCGGGGCTCAGGGCCTGGGTGCCGTCGAGCGGCGCAGTCTCCCGGAGGAACTCGAGTCGGGCGCCGCCGTCGCCTCGGCGGCCACTCGTCTCCTCCAAGCGGCTTGCCGGAGCCCCACCCGCCTCGACATGTCCCCGGCTGGAAGAGCCACCGCGCCGTAACCGCCGCCTGCCGCTCCCGCGAGCAAAGCCCCCACCGGACTCCTCTCGTTCGGACGGGCGGCGGACGATAACAGCACCGGGAAGCCGCGCCCTTCCCATCGAGGATTGGACGCCCGCCAGACTCGCTGTTCTGATTGGAGGATAGCGGCGCCAATCGCCGGGAAAGGAGGACTCCGTGGCTGCTCTCCGTGTCAATCGCCTCAGCGTCCCGCCTCCGAGGTAGAGCCCGCCTCCCATTGGCCGGGCCTTCAAGGGCGCGGTGTCGTCGACCAGGAACAAAGGCGAGGGGGCGGCTGCTACTCAAGGCCGAAGGCCCCGCCCCTCGCCCCGGCTCCGCCTGGGCTTGCTGAGGGAGAGCGGGGCCGCGGAGGGGCTCTGGAAGGAGGGGGGCTTGGGCGCCCAGATGGGGCCCCTGGTTGAAGGTCATTGCTGATAAAAAGAGCGGCGGGGGGGGGGGGGCTGAGGGTGTGCGTTTGTGTGACACACACACTCACACACCAGCGGAGTGCACAAAGACACACCTGCACCCATCTGTTTATTCTTGCTAAGAATTCAGGAATTGTGCAAAAAGTTCCAGAAACCTGGCTCTGCCTCTCCTCCTCCTTCGATAATAAGAAATAGGAGAATTCTCTGACTATAAGTCGTTCTCGACTTGCAACCACAATGGAATCCAAAATTTCTGTGACCAAGTGAGACGGTTAAGTGAATTTTGGCTCATTTTATAACCTTTGTCACGGTTATTAAGCGAATCACTGCAATTGTTAAGTTAGTGACACGGTTGTTAAGTGAATCTGGCTGCCCCATTGTCTTGGCTTCTCAAGGTTGCAAAAGGGGATCACGTGACTTCAGGACGGGATTCGGCAAGCATCATAAATAAGAATTTTGATCAAGTGGGGATGTTGCAATGGTTGCGACTCAGGTTTTTTTTGTAACTTTGAATGGTCACTAAATGAATGATTGGAAATAGAGGACTTCCTGTAGAGCACAAAAGATGCCTCTGGGGACTGGCTGGCCAGAGCAGCAAAAGTGCCCCACAGCCGCTCCATGTGTCTTCTTTGCTGAGCAAACCTTTGGCAGGGAGAATTCGATGACCACTTCCACAGCTCAGATGGCTGCCAGGCCGGTGACCTTCCCAAGGGACAAAGGAGCACCAGTGGCCAGCAAGGGACCCCAACCCCTGGCACTCACAGAAACAAAGATAGCCACTGTCCTCCACTTACAATCACAATTGGATCCAGAATCTGTCATTGAGTGAAGCGGTTATTAAGCAAGTGCCACCCGACCACTTTGCTCAATGCCCACAATCCTGGCTCTGCCAGCAGTGATTAAGTGACTTCCTGGGCATGTGGGTGGGTGGGCAATGGGGCTGGGTGTGATGGAAGGTAATGGGCTGGATTCAAGAGGAGCAAGAGATGAAGTTCAGATACTTTGTGTGAGAGAAAGAGGGTGAAGATGGCTCCTTCCTAAGAGTTCCCAGAGTAGATGCTTCATCCTGGCAAGAGTCTACTTTAATTTGGCAAGATTCTGTCTGGAGGTTTGGACGAATGAAGACATCTGCTTGGAAGCATCACCATGGTTGATCTTGGCTTTTGGAGTCTGACATTAGGTGTCCCACCACACTCAGCAGGGATGGGCCCTCTCTCAGACCCACTAGGGAGAACAATCATGAGAAGAGGCTTTTCACCAGATTGATTGATTGATTGATTGATTGATT
>JAEANM010010766.1:0-15624 GCA_017656035.1 Myanophis thanlyinensis
TTTCATATTTCTTGACCACCCATCTCCTTTGCATGTAGATTTTGTTTATGTGTTTATCAGTGCCCGATTTGTCAGAATGCCAGGCTGAGAGTTGCCAAACAAGCTAATAGTAAACAGCCCAACCAAAGAATCATCGACCATCAGAGTTCAATAGACTAAGCAGGACCCTAGGAGAAGTACTGCCCCGCTCTTCGGTCTTCTGGTATGGATAATTTAGCTGCCAATCTCCTGTTTTCCTGGTCTTTAAAGCTGCTGTAAAGGCAAGAGAGGACTCAACCTCCCCCTAAGGCCCCTTGAGCAGAAGCGAGGAGGAGCCACTCACCTGGTCCATTAACTGAGCATAGAGGTCGTGGCAGTTATCAAAAATATATCTGTATGTGGAATCCAAGCAGGCCCGGACACAGTCTTTCACAACGGTGCTGGCTCGAGGGGGACTCGACAGCTCTAGAACCTGGGCAGGGAGGCACAGAACTGACTTACAGGCATCTCCACTCTTTGCAGCCATTACAGTTTTGGCAGTTTATCAGACATGGGAGGTCTCTAGCTGCAAGGAGATGGTTCCCTTCCCTTCCACTGGCTTTATTCAAAGTTTAAAGCCAATATAAAAAGAAATTCTAGAAATGTCCTGGATTTAGCTTCTGATATCTAGGAGGGAGCTGAACTTACTTTCAGACGAAAAAATGCAATGCTGGTCAGGAGATCGACAGTTGATTTTAGATCCTGAAGCCTCTCCGGACTGCTGGCAGGAAAATTATCCTGTAGGAGAGCAGAACCAAGAAACATAAAAGTCTGTGTGGCAGGCAGCCCAGGAGGGCTCCAGGCAGACAGACCCTTTGGCCAGAGGGAGAAGTCCACCTTGTCCATCGATAGTAGGATGGAAGAACTGTCCCAGGCTTGACCCACACTTCTAGATAAAAGCTGGAGATGTCCCAGTCCAGTGCCCCCTTACAGTTCCCCTCCTTCCCAGCTGGCACAGCTAATCAAGGCTTTAGCCCAAAACTGCAACCTTCCCATGAAGGGTGGGGCATAGCTTCCATTGCCCCCATATGTCCACATGACTGAGTGAGACTGAGCTGAGTCAGATTGTCCCTCAAATCACCTTCCTCCCCATAACCAACTTCCTGCTTTCTCCCTGAAGAGCTAAGAGTTCAAGGCCTCTCAGATGTCAAACAGAATAACTGGTGCTTTACAGCAGATGCAGAGTGCCAATGGCCAGCATGACTTGGCCCACCAACTATTTATTTATTTATTTAAATTTATATACCGCCCCCCTCCCTGAGGACTCGGGGCGGTTTACAGCAAGTAAAAATACATGGACAAAATTTAAAAACCAGTATAAAACAATTAAATTCGCTGATATTTAAAAATTACTGTTAAAAGTTAATTAAAATTACTTATAAAATTTAACACCCAAAAATTAAAATATCCCGAGGTATCAGGCCAGGCCGGCTAGCTAGAAAAGATCCATCACGGATGGGGCTGCCCTGTGTCTGATTTGGGATTCACAGTCGAAACAGCTGGTTCTCCCGAGAGTGGGGAGAGGCTGTAGCCTTCTAGGCAGAAACATCCATGTGCTTTGGAAGAAGCAGGAAAGCATACCTACCCTGTATTTAGAGAGATCAATCCTCAAGGAATTGTGCAACTGATCCAGGAGTTTGATGAACTTTTCTCTCTGCATGGTAAACACATGGAGCTGTCAGGACCAGCAGAAGAGAGGGGTATAGGGGTAGTCCACTGCTTAGGAGCCCACAGGAGGGTGTGCTCATGGTACGAAATGCAGTGAAATGTGTATTCCTTCCCCTCAAGAAGCTTCTGCATCAGCTATACAGTAAGTGTTAATTTCTGCCCTGCTGAGATCTAGAGGTTGTATTTTCACAGAGGTGCCATGACATCAAGAGTTCTAGGAAGTCTATGCCCTTATGCTGCTAAAACTTTTTATTTAGCAAGAGATAAATTTTAATACTAAGATGTGAATCAGATGTCATCTGACTGAAACATGTTTTTCAATTTGCATTGGTGAACCAATTTGATAATCGAACCAATTCAAGTAGGATGACATTAAAGCTATTTCTTTACATCTCCCAATAGATCTGTCTGGTTAGATTTCAAGACACAAATCACTTTTGAATCAAATATCTAAAATCAGTATTTGCAAACTCTTTATATTCATTGCAGTGCCCAAGGCTAAGCATTTTGGAAGTGCATACATTCCTTAGAAAGTGAAAATAAGCAATTTTTTATTTCCCTGTTTAACTTAGTGCCATTGTGGCTTTTCTATGACCTAAAGCTGTTAACTAATTTATTGTATTATATTGATTGATAAAGTGATTGATAAATTGCAGGACCAGCAAGCATTCCCTCTTCCACCCCACCCCACCCCCCAACACCCTCGCATCAGGCAGGCTGGAACAAGGAGAAAGATGCACTTCTTGCCACACGAACAGATCAGGGTCTGGTGACAGCCGAGCTCCTCAAGGCCACACACCTTTCCCTAATGTTGCTTGACTCTAGGGGGGTCTTTCTCACTCTGCCCTCATCTTGCTGGAAAAGCAGGCTTCTGCCACATTCAGCAGGGAAGGAAGGAACAGAAAGTTGCATTGTGTAAAGAAAAATGCTTTCTAAAATATATAAATAGCAGCAAAGGAAAAGGATTTGTCCCTCAAAGAGACAATGCATAAAATTATAGATGTATTTTAATGGATTTGTTTTATTTTCATGGATGAAAAATGTATGACTGTTTTCTATGAGTTTTTAATTAATGTTGGAGCTTAGGGAAAAAAGGAACTTTCCTGTATTCATAGAGGAAAATCACACTTACCCCAAAGTTAGTGGCAGCAAATCGATCAGAAGCAGAGACACTGGTGGTGGCTGTGGTGTGAGCATAAAAAGCATTGATGTTGGCTAGCAAAGTGCTCATAACAGCTGGAACACCAGAGCACATGTATTTGGAAGAAAGGCAAGAGAAGTGCCTGAAAGACAAACCAAGGAGGGGGCTGCTATCAAGAGATGCCAGGTATCTCTTAGCAGCAAGACCAAAGGGCTTGAGGGCCCTAGGCCTTCAAAACACAGCTTTCTGTTGGAGCTGTCCAGATTTTGTTCTTACTCCTGGCTCTTGAAAATTCTCCCCTGCAGGGCTTTGGATCAAGACCTGCTTACTCTCTGAGTAGAACTTGCCAGAGGATGGTTTTTGAGCTGGCTGCCGCAGGCTGCAGACCCACACTGGGCTCCACATCTCAGCCCTTATCCCCCAGAGCAGCAGGTTTGCCTAAGGCTGCCTTTCAGTCCCTGAGCACCCAAGAGAAATCCATTTGTAAGCACAGCAGGGGTCAGGATGTGTGTCTCTTTCTCATCTCAGATCAAAGTTTCTGAATGCTGTACCAACATTCAAAGGTCAAACCCTAACAAAGGTTCCCTTTGGGCAAAAACTGTTCTGCCTCCTGCAGGCAATGGTGCCTTGGGGAAGCGCTGATTAGGAGGGGCTTGGCTGCATTGTAGAAATTCATTAGTGTGACAAGTAAAATGGATTTTAAATGATAAAGCCTTTACAAAGAGCTTTCTCTTGGGAACAACTAAAAAGATGTCATTCAGAAGCAGGGCTTCAATACTGAAATAAAATAATTTGGTGTGTCAAAACCCATTTCTCAAAAGGGAGGCAGGCAGACTTTTTTGCCTTGATGGTCTCCCTGAAATTCCAACAGTTTGGGCTGCGTGTGGACATCATGAATACCTACATCTTGAGAACCATCAAGAAAGCTCATCTGTTTCTATTTCATCTTCTTGGAGAAAATGAGAATGATGAACTGGAATTTCAAGGCTGGCTTCTTGTTTGCTGCTAAATGTGAACAGCCACACTCACCCCATAACAGTACAGAGAGCTCTGTAAATGAGCTGGATAGAGGTCTTGCCCGGGCTATGGAACATTGGCCAATGCATATGAAGGAGCAGGACATCTCCCCTGAACTGTACAAGAGATTTCTTTAGGCGTGGAAGAGTTAGTAGATGCCTGCTTCCCTCTCTGGACATCTCCCTGTCAAGTGGATGTTCTCAGCACAAGCTTCCTCCTGATCTGTCCAGCTGACAGCATTATGGGCTTGCCACAGTGAGCAGCTGACATACCCCTACAGACTCGATCAGTGAGATACAGCCCCCACCCCCGACACCTTCATACGTTGAATGCTGCCTCATGCCCTAGCTTGGATAGCATTGTCCTCTGGATTGGGCCTCTCAGAATCTGGGATTTTGAAGAGAGGATACTGAACAGTTTGGCCTAAAGGGAGCAGTTGACGATCACAGGAAAGATAAATCTGCATTTCCACATCTACAGTGTCCCGCTGCAACTGGGCAGGCTATGCGCTCTTCTGCCAGGGGTTTCCAAACCAAGATCTGCTCAGCCTCTAGTTAGGAGCCTAAGGCAAACTGAAATAGTCAGCTGTTCTCGCTAAAGAGAAGCCTTAGAAAAAACTTGGGGATAATCCACTAAGCCACCGACTGAAGATGCAATGATGCTACTTGCGTCATTGCTTGGTAGATGTTTTCAACTCCGTAGCGCATTGCAAATTCATCAACAATCTCTTGTGCAGCGTCATCAAAATAGGCCTTCCAGGCATCCTCTCCTCTGACTGCTGGGATCTGAACAGCTCCACCTGCTTTCACCTCAGTCAAGTAGTGGAAAAGGCTCTGAAAAAAAACGACATTTTTCATTTCAACTGGAAACTTCAATTTCTGGCTACCATCAGAGAAGATAGAATTGCATTATGCTTAAGTTTTTATTAACCCCTTCTTTTGTTGTTGGGCTAGAAGTGTGACTGGTGTCCTCAATCCTTATCTCGGGCACTTGGGGGAAATAACTCCAATTTCCAACCATCCTTGAAACTCCTGCCCTATGGCGGCAACAGCACCATTCCAGACAATGGGCCTTCCTTTAACAGAGGGAAGAGCTCCTCTCTTCCTGGGCTTTGCTGGGGTGCTGCGAGGAGACAGGAAAGGAAGGCTCTGGCCCCTTGGCCTTGCAGTGAGGCTCAGCCATGCCACCTTCAGCCGTTCTCTACCCCAGCAGTTCTTCACACTTAGCTGGGATGCTGCTTCCTCCCCCCCCCCCCCCCACCAACCCAGGGGGTCTATAACCCACAGAAGAGCAACCCGACTCATTTCCACTGGCTGCCTCTTCTCAGACATAGGGAAACCCTAATGGAACGTGACTGCAAGGCTCTCTATGGAGTTGTGCTGAAGGGAAAGCCCTTCCTACCTCATGTAAGCAGGTGTACTGCATGTGATACGGTGCGACCTTCTCTTCTCCTTTGATTTCAACATTGAGTTTCAGCCGAATGGCCCCAGAAACGGCAGATTTATCAGTGCGCTTATCTAGCAAATAAGAAAAAAAAGGACACGTTGGCTGTCGCAAAGACCAAGAAGGGAAGATAGAAGAAGGGTGCCCTGAGGCAGCCTCCAGGTTCTGGGGTTAGGGGAAAGCACAGCTCTCTAGGATTCCAGGAAAAGTGTCTGCCTGGATGTTGTGAGTGCTGTGGGAAAAGGGCTGGACTCCTTTTAGAGACAAGAATCACCTACCCAGGTTGTACCAGACATCCATTTCCCCACTCAGAGTTCTCACATCGATGATAGTTTGTCCCAAAAAGTCATCCGATTCTTTTTTGAAATGCTGCTTCACTCGTGACTTAATATCATCGTCTTCATCCCAAACTCTGACCTTTATTCTGTCTGTGGAATTGTGGCATTCGCTGCAAAGAAAGGCAGGGAAAGCTCAGGGGCTGGCCAAGAAGCATTCCCTTCCCCTGCTCTCTGGGAGTCTGGACCCCACTTCTTTGCCTTTGTTAAAGCGTCTTCACGGACAACCAGCTCAACGGTAAACCCAGGTTGATGACAACACCAACTAGGAGAGGCCAGGAGAGAAAGGCACTGGGTTTCCAGACTCGCTGGCCCAACAAGTCTCCCAGCTCCCTTTCTCCTGGGGCCAGCAAGGGCCCTGTGGAATCTCAGCCAAGAAGTCACATTGCCCCAGGAAGGGTCTGGTGTGGGCAACTCATTGAGTCCAAGCTTTCGAGACACTCGACCCATCTCACAAAATGGGAGGGGGAGGTGTCAAAGGCCCACCCTGACTGGGGGTGACAAGTAACTACTGCATATAGAGGCTTCCTGAACCCAGGAAGATTTGGGGGACATGTGGCCAGAGAAAACCAGGGACAACTCTCTGGGTTTGGAAAGCCTATGACTGGAATCCTGAAGAGAAATTCTGGGCTGGGCTGGGCTGGGCTGGGCTGGGCTGGGCTGGGCTGGGCTGGGCTGGGCTGGGCTGGGCTGGGCTGGGCTGACAGAAAGCAGCAACCCCCCCTTCCCCCCTCCACCAGTCAGAAAGTTTCCTTGCATTTTCTGACTCAGATCTGGAGCAATAAATGCAGAGAAACTAATTGGAGCAAAATGCAAATATGTTTGGGTTTAACTCTTTATGTCTTAGGGGGAAAGAATTTGCCTTTGCTTATTTGTGGAAAGTAATGTATGTCCTGTCTTAGCAAAAACATTCAGAGAACAAATCTAGGTCACTGCATAAATAACTCCATTATTGTGGTTCTTTCCAGCCAGTTATCATTAATTAGACCCCTGGTCTTCCAACAACCACATGACTTCTTTAGCCCCAAACATGGCTCTCAAGATGAGGAGGTTGAACTTTCAAGGCTTGAGAAGGAGAAGTGCAAGAAACCGAACCCCCTCCCAACACACACAAAGGAATCCCAGGGTCCCTCTGCTGCCTGAACCCTTCCTCAAAGGTTTCTGTGTTCAAATGCTGGCCTGGCCATCAGCCTTGTGAAGTTCTGGGAGAACAGAGTCCTTGTTGACTGACTGCTGTCGTGTCCTGGATCCTTTTGCCTCAGGAGCTCTTTGTGCTGCACCTGCCTCAGGGATGCTATCCAAGGGCTAAGCTCCTAAATGGGTTTATGCTGCTCCCTTCTCCCAGGATTAGCAGCATTTTTGTACAATCAATTGTTCCTCATAATGAATAATTGAAGAAGACAAGTCTGCATTTCTACCATGTCTGGCTGAATAATGTAATCTAGGGGGAAAGAAGCAACTTGTTCACTTGAGACTCCCCACCCTACGTGGCTCATGACACAAAACAAACAGCTACTAAAATGAACCATTCCAATTTTCTGGGAAATCCAGTTTGCCACATGTCTGATGAAATCCCTGCAATTCCAAGGGACACGTGGGTCTCTCCAACTTGCTGACCAAAACCATTAGGATCTTCTGCTCCTTTCTTATTTTGACCAGAAGGATCTTATTCTGGCTCCCAACCATTCAAAATCCAGGATGAACCCATCGCCTCAGGTTTAGGCTTTGTTTGGAGACTGCACTGGATGTAAGTGACTCCAGATCTTTTTATGAAAAGGAGCATTTCCTTCCCTCCAGCCTTGAGAATTTCAACTTTTAAACCCTTTCACCTCCTTGCCTGAGCAACTTGTTCACAGAAGGCTGTCTGCTTTGTATTCCTGGCATTAAAGTTCAACATACCATACATTGTACTGAGCTGGATTTAATTTTGCTGCATGCAAAGATATGTTACCCTGCCCCTTTCATTCTTCAAACAAGGAACTCTTCAGCTCAACCTGCCCTGCATTCCTCAAGACCTTCTCTACCACTCTTTCCTTCCCACCATCATCTACTTTGCCAGCCCTGGATTAGAAACAGATATGGCCCTTTGGAAAGGAAGGAATATCGGTTAATGTGATATTTTACCAATTCATAGGGTATGGAAGTGACACCAGTTTACAGACCCTGAAGCTGTTTACATTTAGTGTTTCTTTTCATTTCAAATTCAAATTTCAAATTCAAATTTTATTGGTCACATGCACAGTCATACATGGTACGATATGCAGTGAAATGCTTACGCAACCATTCACGACCATAGGTAAATTAAGGCAGAATGGGAGGGTAGGATAGTAATTAGGTTTACATTTAATATACTTTATGGTTATGCCAACAGCCTCTTGTGCATCTCCCATCTATCACTAAGCTGATTATGACTGAGGTGAGCAGCAGCCCAGATGAAGACGCAAGACAGCACAAAGGCACAGCAAAGCACTTGCAGACCGTGGTATGCATTAATAGGTATTATTCAATTGCAGTAAGCTCTCCCTTTTTTAATGGGTTTGGGCCATCCCCACTAGCCCAGCCAGACCAACGGAACCAGATGCAGGGGCACGGAGCTTGGGGCTTTGAGGGACTCCTTTATGTGGGCCGTGAGACCTGCAGTCCTTGGGAGCTTGCAAAGGAGTGCAGGGACACCTGAAACCTGTCAGCTCCATTGTAGCTGGCACGACTGCGGTTCCTCACAGGATTACAGGATTCCTTTGGCTGCCCCATTTCTGCCATTGCCTTGTTGTGC
The DNA here is from genome assembly GCA_017656035.1 of Myanophis thanlyinensis. Lineage (NCBI taxonomy): Eukaryota > Metazoa > Chordata > Lepidosauria > Squamata > Homalopsidae > Myanophis > Myanophis thanlyinensis. The sequence continues at coordinate 8,396 of JAEANM010010766.1, forward strand.
TCCATTTTTTTGCCCTGACCTACAAAAGGCTACCATGGAAAGCATGGACTACTGAAGACTGTGCTACATCTACTCAAAGATAGTTTCCATCCAGAACCCCAAAAGACGGTGAGACAACAGCAAGATGCACATGCGGTTTCTGCTGATAGAAGATGGTCACTGGAGATTAAAGCAGCCAGCAGGCTGGCAGTGGAGTGTAGGTCTAACAGAAGAGGTGAGCCCTACAGCACACTGGTGTTGAGGCAGATGCTGCAGAGTTGCTACTTGGAAGTAAGCTGTTGCTGCAATCCCTCAGTGAGGGGGGAGATGGATACACACACAAGATAGACAAACACACACACCAGGAGCTTCTTATTGGGAATTCTGGAAATGTCAAAGACCTTTAAAAAAACATGGGAAACAAAAGAGAGTTTGACCAGCTTGCCAGTTTGGATAGTCCTATGCTGTGGGGATGGAGAATATTTCCTTTCCACTTCAATACCACCACCACCCACTGGTTTATTTCTGGAGGCCCATGCACCCAGTATCAACTTTCCGCTATATTTAGAGGAAGTGAAGAAGTGAGTTCTGGAGAGCCATCAATTGTCCTCAAGCTACAGTGAGAAGCAGACCGAACTGCCCACAGAGATCTTCCTCTTTCCTTGTCATGGAGATACTGGGATCTCATCAACCCTATCATTTGCAAAGATGTGGACGAGTCAAATTCATTCCAAAAATGCTTCTACTTAAGTGTCACCTCCTTTAAGATACCAGGGTCATCAGAACAACATCCAAGTCATCAACACTACATTGAACAGATCTGAAGTAGCATTTCCCAGGGTTTAAAAAGAGGTCCGCCCCATCATGAATGAAAAGGAGCACACCAAGGTGGATTCTGAACCCATTTTCTTCCATTTTCCTTAGCTGGACGTGGAACAGAAAAGAATCAACATCTTCACTAGGATGCTTCTCTTCCTGGTAACATTTGCCTTTTCCACCAAACCAGAACTCCCTGACTGCATAAACTGTCAGCCAGTTGAACGCCTGCCATGTGAAGGGCTCACTTTTCCCTTGACAGTTTCAAACATAGGGCAGACGCTTGTCTGTTAGAAATGCTTTTATGGGTCCTACACTGAGTATTGGGTAAGCTGGACTGCCTCTTAAGATCCATCCCAACTCCATGATTCCGTGGGTTGCGCATTCAAATACATATGCCATTAGATTAAAAGAAGGATGAAATAGGGATGAGAGATGGATCAAGATTAAAAAGCTAGATTGACAGAATATTTTTCTCAATACAATAGCCACATTTTATTTCAAAGCAAACATGGGATTTGAAGACCAAGCAGGATCAAGGATACAATTTGCATAATGTAAAATAAATCTATACTTGTAATCAGAAAGCTGTAGATTCTAAATCCTTGGCCATTTATTTTAATCGCTCATAGATCATGAATACACAGAGATGTTACGGTTGAATGACATCATTCCAAATTTAAAGCCCACAATAGTAGCAGAAATAATTGTTTTAGAACCAGCATGTTTTTTTCCCACAGCAATCAAAACTGGTAGAAGAAACCCTGTCATGTTTCAGCATGTCTCAAAAGGAATCCTTGCTGGTTTACAGAGAATCTGGCTTTAACCTCTGAAAGTTGAAGCCATCAACTTTCCCGGAAGAATCTCACTCTTCCATTAGTCAACCGTGTATCTTCAGGATGAATACCACAGCTTATTTGCCCCTTTTTTGTCTTCCATGGCTGAGTCTACCACCTTCCTCTCCAACTAGGAGAATTGCATTCTGAATACCTTCTTTGTCTGCCCCTCCCTCCCATGCTCAAAGTTTTAGTTGAATTATTTGGCTGCTTTTAATCTTTGTTTATGAATCGGTGCATGTATGTTAATTAAATCAACCAAATGCTGTCACTTTGTTTTTAAAGGCTGAAAACATGCTGCTACGGGGCTGGCATGGTACACTGCCAGTTTCTGCTGCAACACACAGAAAGGGATATTCTCCCCCCCCCCCCAAAAAAAAAAAGAAGCTGTTTATGTGAAATGGAGTTGTAGCATATGTTCCCTCAAAGCTCCATTTCTCAACTCTCCTGCTTTCCCCAATTTTATGACTGGGGGTTGGGGACTAACAAAATGAGCTCAGAATGAATGTATTGGTGGAAAGAGCAATTTGTGGACTCCAAAAGCACCAGCATTTGTGTTATTTGAGATAATTAACAATTATTTGTTTTAGAGTGAACAGCCAGTGGGGTGGAAAGTGTTATTGGTGCCAGATGGAAGCTCAGGGAAAGCCAGCCAGCCAAAACTCACCCAGTCAGTAAAATACTATCGCTAAGCTAAGAAGGGGCAGCATTTCAGGGGATCATTACAGGTGCTTTGAAGCACCTTTAATGGGGGAGGGAGTTGTGTTGGGTTGCTGCCCCTGCTGATCTTGAGGCCACCCAGAGTGACTGCAGAACAAAGCCTCCACCTGCCGCCTAAGGCTGGTCAAACCACGGAGAAATAAAGTTGCAGAGGGTCCCCTCCCTCCTCCAGGAGCAGCAGGGAGACAACCCCCCCCACACACACTCTGGCTTCTCTCGAACTGAGACCAAGATGGCCGGCAGTTTCACAAACCTTTTGTGCAGAAACATTCCATGATCTATTTAGAGAAAAAGCAATCTAAAACACAAACAATCTACACACAACCATCCTGGATAACCACATACAATTGTGAGATTGCCCTTCTCCTTCACTTAAGCTAAAATTGCAGAGATGCTCACTGGCTGGTAGAGCTATCCATGTTGCAGATGATGCTATGGCTATATGTATCACAATTGCGTTTTATGTCTAATGAAGAAAAATAATCCTCATCAGCTTCAAATGAACTATATTTCTAGCCTACCAGAAGTTGGCCATTTCCCTGGCCAGAAAATGAAAAGATGGAAGAGGCAGAAGAATCTACGTTGCCATCTTCCAAAATTAGAATGTGCACAGCTCCTTGATTATGCCATAATGCAAATGCGTGAACTTTGAAGAATAAGAAATAGTATTTTGGCTGTAACTCAACTGAATGAGAAAGTCCAAGGCTTTTTGTACATTCCAAGTGATAAAAATGCAAATATACATCATGAATAATGGTAGCAAACAAGAATGTAGAAATCCCTTATTTTTAGTACTTACAAATAAAATTTTTCATCCCATGTTGGATTCAAGTTTCCGAAGATGGTCCTCGTTCTCCTTTTCGTTTTGCCAATTTGCACAGTAACGTATGGATCACTGGAGCCAGTTTTGTCCTTTGCTTGCAAGCCTTGGGCACAAAGCACTGTAAGAACAAGACAGAAATAGCTGGATTCAACTGGCACATCAGGATTGGTCCCACCTATGATGCTCCTGCATGCAATGGGGGATTACAAGCTTTGCACCTCAAAGATCCCAGACCCTCTACCTGGTCAATCTCACTAGGAAAAAGTCAAGCAATAGACAGAGACCTTCTGATGGAGACCCCGGAGCAGCTGCCTGGTCAAAGAGACCAGCTGGAAGACAGTGAGAGAAGGCAGAGGTCAGAACAAGAGAAGAGGGCAAGTATAGAGCTTGGTTTCGGCCCCACTTCCACTGCACCTCTGCCTTGCCCACCTAGAAGCCAAACTGCACAGGAGAAAGGAGAGGGGAGGAAGGAAGCCACCCCATCCCCCAAGCCACTGATAAACCAGCTTTGCATATAACTTGGTAGTTGCACCAAAGGTGGCTCTGAGACCCATAACATTTGAGAACTGCAGATTGCTTGGTCTTCTCCTTCCTCTCCCTTTTTTGTGTCTTTTGACCCCTGAGCCCAAGGAGAGCAGAGCTCCCCTCCTTTTACTTAGGGAAGGCAAAGAGATTCAATTCAGATATCCACTGGGAAGATCCTAATGGAGCTGGAGCCAGAGCAGACCAAAGCTTGGAGAGGTTTATTTATTGTGGTCTCAGGTCTAGAGCTACATGAGCTGGATTTGAACACGAACACTTTGGCTAGGTTTTCTTTTTGTCCCTGCTGGAAACTGCCCATTCAGGAAGAAATATATACTTCATGCATCAAGCATATGATAGAAATTAAATATGAGCCTGTCTGTAAAAATAATTTAGAAACTCAGAGAAGCAGATGTTTTAGGCTCAAAATGGACAATATAGCCTGAAACCAGCAAAGCCGAAGCTGGGGAATCCCAGGTACAAGAAAAGGAATTGTGCCTCTCCACCCATATCCCACCAGTCTAGCTTTCTCCATCTGGGATTGATTATTAGCCAACAGAAAGCCTTGAGTTGGAAAACTCTCTCTTGTCCCTCAGGAAAGTGGGATAAGTCAAAGCTACAGAATGTTTTCTGCCTCTCGTATCCCAATAAATCTTTCAAATATCTCACTTTTGGGAGGAAATGGCATGTTTTGTCCTGGGGCAAGGCACAAAATTCAAGATCCCAGTTCTCCAATTTGCAAGCCCCACTGAAAACTCTCCCATTGCAGATATCAAAATTTATGCTAGCTAGCACGTGCTTATGCTGCTATAAATATAACTACAGTACTTGTCAGCTGCTTCTTCCATCACAATTCATAACAAAGCAAATTGCTCAGCCAGCAGCAAGCTGGGGCCACTGAAATTTAGAGCTGCATCCCAGCCCCACGTGTCTCTCCCTTCCTCTCAATTTCTAATATTAATTTTGCCTGTATTATTTACAGCATCCAGACAGCTGCAGAGTAGCCACATTTTGAAGAGTCCCTGGTAGGACAGTGAGCTGCTCAAAGAAGTGTTGGCTCACCATGCCCCACTGCCCCAAGCTCTGCTTGATCCTGGAAGTCCAGGATTGGTTTAAACTGTTCAATGAACAGTCATCCTGGAGAGGCAGGGAGTCCGGTGAACAGCAGCTAAGAGAGACTGGGGAGTCAAGGAGATGAGACCAGCCGGGTAGGTTTTTTATTTTTTATTTTGCTGGCTCAAGGTCTACTCTTTCCCATTATGTCCCAGAGAAAAAGTGCCACTTCCTATCAAGATCATAATTTCATCCAAACGGATGAGCCAAGACCCTGCAGCCTAAACAGTCTGAGATGGAATGGAATGTTGCAAAGACCTTGGCAGAGCGGGCACCAAGGGCCAGATAAGAGGGAAAGCAGCCTGCAGCTGCACAGTGGGCCAAGCAAGGGGTTCCCAAGGAATTCTCTCTTATGTTCTCAGGCTAGAGAATGGTACCTCCAGACTTGCAAAATTCTGTCAATGTAGATTTACAACGAAGTAGAATTCACTTATCTGGCTGTGTTTCCTGTCTGCTAAGGCTGACAGCTGATTTCTCTTTTCAGGGTCTGTTCCTTCTTACTAAGTCCTGGAGCTTGGCCAGAATAAGGGCCAATTTATCTCTAAGACACATTTCCTCCCCTGCCTACAAAATTATTGAGCCCCAGCCTCCCCACATGCACCCAAGATGAAAGGCTCCATGGCAATTAGTGACGCTCTGGTTTGTGTAGAACATCTCTTCTCTGTTGGGTGCTTTGGTGTTACTACTGAAAAGTTATCCCTGATTGTGTTTTGGAATGGGCCTCTGAGATAGACCCCTTCCCAAGCTATGATTCCATGGACCAAAAGAAGTGAAATCTTCTGTAAATTCAAGAATGAGACAGCTTTCCCTCCTCTCAGTTTTGGCTGTGAGACCCTCCTTGGCCTTGCCCATCTTCCTGCCGGATTCATTCATCCCACAACCAAAATTCATTACACTCGAGCCTCTGCCTATAGCAATACAATAGCACTTCATTATATACTACTTTATAGTGCTTTACAGCCCTCTCTAAATGGTTTTACAGAGTCAACATATTGTCCCCAACAATTTTGAGACCTCATTTTTCCAACCTCGGAAAGATGGAAGGCTGAGTCTGGTGGGATTTGAACTGCCAAATTGCAGGTAGCCAGCAGTCACAGAAGTAGCCTGCAGTACTGCACTGTAACCACTGCACCAACGAGGTTATAATTGTCATTACTATGACATCATAATAGAATATGTCCATTTTCACAGTATTCTTTTGTGTAAAGCTCTGGATATATTTTTGCTGCAGGTCCCTTATATGCTTAAGTATTGGATTTGCATAGTTTCACAACTGAGTAATAAAACTGGTTTGCATAAATAAATAAATCAACCAGCTATTAACTATGTCAGTTAATATGGTTATGCAGAATGATAAGAACCATAAGGTTAATATGATCTCTGCAGAAGAGACGTATCTCTCATAACTTACATTCAGTTACAGATAATGGAGCATTTCTTCCCATAAAGTAAAATTACAGATAATAAGATATTATGAAACATGGAATATACATATAAAAGTCATAATGAAAAGAAAAGATAATTTGATAATTTTAGCACAAGTTTCCCTGCCAGAAGTGATAGCAATATTGAATTATGGGACATTAGAGAAGGGCACTGACAGGGGAGATTCACGCCAAAGCCCCCAGAGTATTTCCATTTTTCCCTGTGAGCCTGGGGCTGCATAAACAAATCTCTAAGCAGCCAATTGATTTATCTACTAGAAAGGGATGAAAGTTGTTATTTCACCATGAATGCAACACATCAGCTAGAAAGGACCAAAGAGGACATCTGACCCACCCCCTGGGCCCGGGAAAGAATCCATTAAACTCTACCCAATGGGGGGTGCTTCCAGTCCAAGCGAGCACCTCCAGGGAAGGGAATCTCCCTCCACTCTGGTCAGACTGATCTGCTACTCAACCCCATCAGAGGACTCTTCCTAGACTCAGCCAAAGACCCAAAAGATAAGCTCAGCCCGAGCCAATTCAACCTCCTCATGAAATCCAGCAGAACAGCCTTGTCTCATAAAGCCACACTCTTTGTTTTCATTCACAGGCCACAAGGTAGTTTGTTGGACAAAAAAGACACAAAAGGAGATAAAAGCTGGAGAACTACCACACCTGTGATCGTTATTTTTGCTGACCACTTGGAGGTGCCATCTAGGACACTCTGTTTGGCTGCCTTTGTGTGCTTTGAGAATTCTTCCTTTGAAACCTGGAACACCTCCCGGATCAGGTGAAAGACTTCTGGTCTGTTTTTCTCCCGAATTGTCATCTGCTCCTTCATGGCTGTAATGATGCTCTGGGTTTTATCTTCAGCCCCGTGCTTTGAGCTCTTCTCTGCTGCCCCTGAAGGAATACCATAAAAGATCAACCACAAAAAGGAATTGTAATGGGAAAAATACTCGAATGTGCAGAGCTAGATAGCTTAACATTAAAAAT
>JAEANM010010767.1:0-15624 GCA_017656035.1 Myanophis thanlyinensis
GAGAACAAGTACAAGATAAGTAGAGACTATTTTTTTCTCATCCTCTTTTTTGGAAATCAAAATATGGTCACCCTAGTATATGGACATCATAGGTCCAGGTTATCTTCATACTCCCTTCACCCAATTCTCAAGAATTAGTCAGCATCCTCTGAAAAATTCTCATATTTATAACCTTCTAGATATTAACTTATTTTTAAAAGATCTGAACTGGTAATAATTGCAGGTGGTCCTCAATTCACAATAATCATTTACTGTCCATTCAAACTCATAATGGTGCTGAAAAAAGTGATTTATAATCTGTCCTCACACTTACAATCATCACAGTATCCCCATATCACAGTATCCCTACTATCCATGACCAAATGTGGGCACTTGGCAACTAGAATGTATTTATGACGATTGCAAGGTCCTTCTTTGGTCACATGATCTCCATTTGCAATCTTCCCAGCTGGCTTCTGTGACAAACAAAATCAATGGGGAAAACCAGATTCACTTAATAGTGCACCTAACAACTGCGATGAATTTGCTTAACAACCAGGGCAAAAGATAATAATTGGGTGCAACTCACTGCTTTCCTTAGCAATGAAAATTCTGGTCCCAACTATTGTTGTAAGTCAAGAACTACTTGCTTTTCTTTATTACAAAATGTATATTCACTGAGTGAGGCTTTCTCTAACATAAAATTGCACTCACTGCTACCAGCATGATTTCACCACATTTCCAAACACCTTAGAGTCGCTTTGCTGTTTTGCAAATTGTTCATTCCCTGCATGATCGTTCTTCCCATTACTTTGGCCTTCAGCCAAACCTATTAGACCTGCCTCTTTTTCTAATTCATGCCTCAGACAGCACTTTCATTACTCAACCACGCTTTCTTCCAGGGGATCAAGATGCTTTTTAAAAAAATAAATAAATCCCTTGCAATAACATTGTGATTTGGTTTTCTTCTCTAGAAAGCTCATGCTTTTTTGAAATTGGGTGATGTATGGAGGAAAAAATTGTATGCTCTCTGTACACACCGTGAACAGATCCAATGACATCATGACAAGATGAATCCTTCTGACCCATTTTGGAGACTTTAATTTTTTTTAATTTAAGAAAAAGCCTTTAGATCTGCTTCTTTAATCTGGAACCCCCCAAATGCATTGGGAGCACAGCTGCCAGAAAATAGCATTTTAGAAGGACCAGTAGCCCAAAAAGGCATATGGCATGTTGGGAAAGTTGGAGGTTGCAATCTGTCTCTTTTGTAACTTACCATATATGTCTTTCCCTTTCATTCCCTCTCAGCAATACATAAATGGTTTGGAGCTATTCCCATTGCAGAGGATGCTCTTCTCTATTTCCCTCTGTGAACTTTGTAAGAAGGCTGTCACTATGTTGTTGGTTTTATTTACCCCACCTTGGTTTGATTGTCAAAGTCAGCATTTGACTTGAGTCTTGAACTCATGTGCCAAGAAGTCTGGGCAGGCTCTCTGCAGTCTGGTCACTGGTGTGCTGGATGCCATGGCCTGCTTCTCGATCACATGCATAGAGAGACATAGAAATATAGACAGAGTAGAGAAATTGTGTGTCTGATGGTAGATGGGTTTACTCTGGAAGCACATTCCACTATTATAAATTCACTTGGCCTTTCTCAGTAGCAACAACAGGATTCTAGAAATCTCAGAAAAGATGTTCTCAGCCAGTATTTCCAGAGTGCCCTGGGCACACTTATTGGGTTTTAAAAACATTTTTATATTTACTAGCTGTATTTTTTGTCCTTTTGGCAGTCTGAATGTGAATTGGATATAGTAACTATCCTGTGTCATAGGAACAGTTCTCTTATATAGTCATAATATGAATTTAGAATTGCCAATTGTTCAGAAATATATTAATTTGTTGATGCAGTAATGGCAAAAAAAATATCTAAGCAACATTTTATTTTGAGCCTAATATACTCTCTGACATGACTAGATCCTCTTATTTGAGTTTGTTGAGTATTAGACTCAGCATAAAAAATCCATCAGATCAAATAGGTAGTCCGGAATTCTACTGCTGTATTCCAAATAATGCAGAGACCTCTTTCAAAGACAGGCTCCAAAAGTTACAATCAGAATAAAAAGATTCTCTACAAATGCATTCCAAGAAGGGAGGTTTGGAAAGAAAGAAATCTCCATGGGATCAAGCTTCTTCTCCAAATATTGGCTGAAATTACCTGTTTAGGTAGGAATGATCCATCATTAAACAATGCCCCCAACCCTTGTAAATATCCTGAAGTAGTTTAGTAGTTATTAAACACCGCTAAGAGGTCAATAGGACCAAGGTGGGCACATTCCCCAATTTAGATCATGATAAAGGTCATCCAAGAGCAGCAAATGCTCTTTCTGTCTTATGAATGACATTGAATCCCAATTGAAAAAGATCTACATAGATTAATTTCCTCTAGAATTCTCTGTAGTTAATTACCCAGTAAAAAAAGGCAGGGCTTTCTAATAGAGAAGACTAAGGACTACACAAATGTGATGAAACAGGGATGGATCAGAGAGTGCCTTATCTCCTAACATGGATCAAGCCTACAAGTTTAGTATTTCCATTTCTTATTCTGAAGAACGAGTTTAGGCCTCAACCTTCCAACAACTTATAGCCATAGAAAAAAAATAAGCAAAAAATTGATCTACTAACTAAGCAGACTCTTAAGTCACAGCTATAGAATTCTGCTCTGTTTGGTTAAAGGATCATTTATTGTGCCTGAAATAAAAAGTGTTGCCTAGTATATTTTTATCTTTTTGGTGATAGTCAAAAGTGGGTGCTTCAAAGGGCAAGTTTTCATAAAGGGATGGTGCCATCTGCTGGCTAACTGTGGTATTACAATTCGGGGGGAAAAGACCAATAGCCGTGGAGCGAGCCTGAAAAATTCACCTTTGGCACACATATTCACACATCAGCTAAACCATGGTTTATGTAAACAGTATAGTCTCTAGCGTCACCCAAATGTAGTTTATTAAACCCAAATGGCTGTATTCCTACAGCACATCGACTCCAAATAAAACACACTCCATATCAGTAATCACATATATACCTTTAATTAATTTGTTAATTAAATTTACATGCCACACATTATCTCGCGATTCCAGACAATAATACATTAGCTATGGCATCGAGTCTGCTTGGTTATGAGAACGGTTGCGAGTTATTACAATGGATTGGATGTGGCTTTGAAATTCATTTCTAATCGGGCTGGGATCTGCTTCTAAAACCCAATAAAAACCCAATAAAAACCCAATAACATTGCAAGAATGATGACGTATCTAAGGTCAAGCCCTCTGGCCGGTCTGAAGTTTCCCCCATAAAACCAAGAAAACCCCGTTCAAAAATGGACTTTTCTTCTAACAGCTCCTTCCTGGGATGCTATCCGAGGAGTAAATTCATACTCTCCGAAGAGCAACTGGAAGGAAAGGACGTGTCCTCCCGAGTTTCTATGGGGTTCCTATAGAGATCTACCCATCTGATCCTTAAGGGTGGCAAACGAGTCCCGGGAGCCACCGGCTCGGCTTAGCCAAACGACCGAGCGATCCAAATCCAAAGCGCCGCCCGGACCCGCGGCCTCCCGTCGGGGCGAACCTTCCACGCCCAGCCGCTCGGAGTTGTAACCAGCCGGGGCTGAGCCGAGCAGCTGCGCCCGCCTCGCCAGCCCAACCTGGCACTTGGCCGCCAACGGGGCACGGAGCCAACCTGCCGGGCGCAGGCAAGCGGAGAGGAAGCGTCTCCCGGCTGGGCAGGGCGAGCGGGCGAAGGGAGCTCGGCGGCGGCGGCGGTCCAGGAAGCCCTGTCGCCTTCCCCGCCCGGGGCCAGGCGGAGCCAGCCGCGGAGGAGGAAAGGAGGAGGAGCGGGTGAGAGGTCGGCCAGCTCCGGTCGCCCATAGAGACGGAGGAGTCCCGAGTGGCGAGGAGGGCGGAGGCGTGTGGGGGCGCCGAGGAGGGACCCGCGGACGGTGAGCGGCGGCGCGGCGGGGCTGTTTTGGGGGAGAGCCGGGAGGGTCTCGGCGAGAGGCAGCGCCTTCTTCCTCCTTCCCTGCCCCGGGTTTTGTCTCCGCCTCTCGCCATTGCGGCGGCGGCTGGCGGGTGAGGACTGCCCCTCGGCTCTGCCCGCCGCTGCCCTTCGTCCCTGGTTGGCGGCGTGGTTTCAGACGGCGGCGCTGGGCACCACCGGGGGCGCCTGGCTCTTTCCCGCCGCTGCGGGGCGCTGGGCGAGGCGTGGCTGCGGCGCGGGGATTGCGCTTGGGGCCGCTAGGCCAGCCGTCTCTGGCTCGCCAGGCTGGCTGGCTGGCTGGCTCCCGGGTCCCGGCTGCGCTTGCGAGGGCGGGGAAGCCTCTTCGGGGACCCTCGTTTTCTTTTCCCTCCCCCCCCCCCCCCCCAAAAAAAAAAAAAGCGGTCCGTTGTCAATTTGAGAACCCAGGCGCGGTTGTATATCCAAAGCGCCTGGGGGTTGGCCAGGCACAGACGCTGTTGCGATGCCGAAGACCCGGGCCTGGGCATGGAAGCAGCTCCAGGTTCTGAGGCAATGAGCCCTGCCTGCCCTTAGCCTCCCTAACCGGTTTCACGGAGCCTCAGCCTATCATTTTGTTGTCTCGCATTAGAGTCGGTAAAAAGGAACTTGGGTTAATTTCTGTGTCTCCTTCCCAAGCTCTGTGACTTAACCGGCTGTCCCCACGAAGGAGTGGGCTTGTCCCCCCCCTCCCCCGTCCATATTTCAGAAAGGCATGGGATTCGTGTAGAGAAACACGGCATTGCTCTGGCCCAGGCCTTGCATTGGCCTGTGTTCATGTTCGGCAAGTTTGGCTTGCCTGTGATAATATATGGCACATTCAGCCCTACTTTCCTCAAAGACAATGGCACAGAACTTAAATATGTTTAGGCTTGAATTTTAAAAGTTCTGCTGGCCTCCCTCCGTAAAAACAAAAAAAAAAGGTGTATGAATACCTTATGCAGACAAGCACCACAGGAGAGAAAGATTCCTTTATCTGTTACTAATTACTATCCAGAGTTTTTGGACACTGATTCCTATCATCCTAAACACAAGATTGGGAATGGGGAAACCGGTATATGGCAGATTGGTTTTGTCTTGATGAGGGATCACTGTTGCTTGGCTAGAGATTGTCCCATCTTTGTCCTGTTTGCTACATTGGCTGCAATGTTTTGAAAATGAGGTTGCTTACTCTGTACTGGGTATCCAGTGGTGCGCGGATGCTATTTTCTCATTGGTAAATCATAACCATAATTCATGCTAATTCCATTGCTGGATTTCTATATATCTTTGTACCTGTAAGTTCTACAAAAAGGCAGCAGTTGGCATGGTAGTTGGAGATGGATCTAAACTATTAATGGTATACTTTTTTCTATTGGTGGTTTTTCAGTAATGGCTGGGTGTCACAGACATAATTTGTATTGTGTATTTTGGCAAAAATACATAAGTCTTCTGTTTCTACTTTTGGAATCTTTTTCAAAATGGCAGAATTTTGGAAAGAACAAATTATTTTGTACACAACCTAAAGAGAAGAAACGGGCGAAAATAGTTATAAAGTCTGCTTTCCCTTAAGCTGCTTGAATGTTCTATTAAGAAAAATCCCTACAATTTGTGAAAGTGAGCGGAATGAGACTCCACCCAGCATTGAGGATGTTGTAAGAGGAGGAAAAAAAGGAAGTAATTGTTCCAATCTGAAGTTCGGTGGCTCTGGAGCATATGCTGAGAACAGTAATAAATGTTACACTTTCACCATTGCTACCGGTAGTGAAATGTCCACTGAATAATAATTGCATTTCCTTCCCAAAGTAACAGTATGATTGGCAGGAATCCAGAATCTTGCCTTTCTAGACTGCCATAAGAGACAGTTGTCATTGATCATTCCCATAGTGCTCTGCATGAGCAGAAACATTGAGAAAGGAAGTGGGCCTCTCATACCTCCCTTAGTGTTCATCTTTCACCGATGGCAAGTTTCTATCTGTTCCAAAGTTCAGCAGCATTGAAATTTCAAGTTAAAAAACATACTTCTCCACCTTTTTGGAGAGGATTTTTATATCCCCAAGACTACTGCAAATTCAGCACAGTGTGAAGGTCTCCTCATCACATTTCCAAGTTCAGAATTGAAGGATTTCTCTTTTATTCCGACACTTGGCAAATACATTTGTTGGAGGCCTGATGTTGGGAAGCTAGTCACAAGAAAATGGGACAGCAGAACATTAGGGAGTTGTTGAACGTGTTCTGTCATGCTTAAAGTTGATTTTGTTTGTTATGGAAATGAAACACAAGACTGACTGCATAGTGAAATCCAACAGAGTTGGATTAATCAGCTTCTTCTATTTAATAGCTATTTAAGACAAGCTCTATTTAAATTTCTTTTAAGTTAGAATCTCTCCCTTATGCTTGCTTTATATGATAACTGTCAGCACATTATAACTGTTTTAGGTGACATGAAATTATTTGCTCTAAGAAAGATTTAGCTTCAATTTCTATATTTTTTGTTAATTTTTTAGTAGCTATGCAAATAGAAAAAAAATGTCATGATGAATTGAAGTTAGAGTTGTTTTGTTTTACAGGCTGCATTTATTTAGATTTTATGGAACTATTCTCAAGCATGTATACTTAAAAGTATTTTACAGTGTAAACTGGTTCCTTAGAGATTTAGAATATGTCATATTTTTAGGGGCTGAGTTGTACTTTTAAAATTTTTCCATTTTAAAGATTATTGTAAATGTTAATAATTGTTTTCAGCATTTGCATATACCCATTGTGCTTTTTAAAAATTGATTTATTGCAGGCTTGGTTAATTCTTGGATGGGAGACTGCTAGGCAAGGTCACCTTTAAATTTAACCTTAGTAGTCTTTGGCCTAGGATAACAAGGCTTGGAGCTTCCAAATCATTCTAAAATTGCAAATATTTGGATCAGTACAGAGACATATCATTAGTCAAAGTGGCTGAGGAACTCGGTAGCCTTGGCACTGCTTCCAGGGAATCCTAAGGTTATAGAATAAACTAGAAATTTTAAAAAATTATCCCATGGTAAATAATTTCCATACTGTTGCAAAGAATACTAAATTATCAGGAGTAAAGTTCGTTTGACACAAATATAGACACAAACATAAATAAAATGACATCGATGGCAATTTGAATACCGGAAGTTGTTTTTCTTTTAATTTTAGTCCTTGGTAAGGAGTTAAGATTGAAATAACTGTGAGGGATACTCAATAGTTCAGTTTTATCTCATAATTCGAAAGTTGGGTTATGGTTTTGATTCTACAGTAGACTGATAAATCTTACAGCTTCAGAATTTGATTATTTTGTATTACTGTGAAGATTGACTATATTTCACAAATCAGCTTTGGTTGGATTCAGCATTTATAGCAGTAAAGAAATATTGTCTCATTTCATCTGCAGACAAAAATTTGTAATACAGTAGTCTGCTGTTAAGCTCTACTGGCACATGCTAACTGGATTCATGCTTTGCACGTCCCACAGTTTGTTCCATGATGATTTACTGAATTATATTACATTATAAACCAAATTACATAACAAGGTATAAAGCAGATTTCTAAACTACAGTGACTGCAGTCATATAACATGTTCACTACTAAAGTCAAACAAACAGTGTATGGCTATTATATGAACCAGGCCAGTGTCTGAAAAGGGACTGTATCAGTTTGCTATTTTGTATAAAGATTAATTACCACATGCAAGGGATGTTTTTCAAGGCTGGAAAGTTCCTACATAACTGGATAAGAAATGAATGAATTATGCTATGGAACTGAGGCACAATATACAATTCTTCAAATACAAGTTATTGCTAAAGTATTTAATATACTTTATTTAGTATTTAATATTTCCAACTTTCAAATTTCCAAATGCTTTATTTAGTATTTAGTATTTCCAACCTTCCATGTAGTTGCACTATAGAAACTGTGCTTATCAATAAGTGTCTCAGGCTCAAAGTCTGCAATGGATTGACCAAACAAAGGTTTTGGGGGTTTTTTCACCTCAGCTACATGAGATAAATCACTTTAGATTATAAGATCCCACAACATTCATTTGCACGAAAAGAACATTTGGGACTTGCATTTTGCTTGCTTGCTTTTTCTATATAAAGAGAGACAGAATTATGCTCAGCTCTTCCTGTTGCTTCCTTCAGAAAAGCCAGTAATGACATTTTCTTTTTCTTTTCTCCAGAGGAGAAAAACTCCCATATGCTAGGTGAGTTCCTCAGAAAATGCCCCTAATTCAGATATGGGCATTTTACAGCCTGCAAGCCACAGCCAGCCCTTCGGCTGTTCCTGTTCTGCCTTCAGCAGTGGCACCAAAGGTTGGGACAGTCAGCAGGGCATATGGGGTGGTGAGGAGGGCATCAGTGGTCCTCTACAACAGACCCAGTTTCTCATGTGGCCCCTTGGGAAAATTGATTGCACACCCTTACCTTAACTCCTAGTAATATGCTTCCTTTTCTTTACATTGAATGTTCTTCAGAAATCCATGTGTACCAGTCTATGTCTATATGGGAGCCATACTGGGGACAAAGGAGTAAATAGTGGATGATGGATGGATGGATGGATGGATGATCCATCCATCCATCCATCCATCTGGAACTAAGCAAGGCTGAGTAAGAAAAGAACCCCAACAGACAATAGATAATAGCAAATGAAGTAAAATTCATTTCAACAAAAATTATACATCATAACTGAAATTCTACTAAAATGTTACTTTGAACTCAGTTGTTATCTTTATCTCTATTAATTTGCAACCTAATCATGAAACAACTTCATCATTCAGTTCAAGTTGAAAGAAATGCAATTTTATCCATTAATGTGCATAAAGCTGTACTGATATGAATGCAGATTAACTTGTTAGACAGCGGTAGAAACATACAACATTCATGTAGCAAAAAGCACTCGGATGCTTTGTGAACTAAAAACAAAGTTATAGCCACAAGATTGATGTGATAAGCTGCAAAACCAATCACTCATTCAATCAAGTAGAAATATAATATCAGACACATGTCTTTTTTTAATCCTGCAAATCTGGTTTAGCAAGAGAAAAATTAAAGATGGAAAGATGATTAGGCTCACATACATGACATGTTTTCCATATAAACAAAACTAATTAAATAACATGGTATCAGCTACATCTGTATTTTGTTGACTGCTAGTTATAAATAAGCAATAAAACCAAAATTCTGTCGATGCTCTATATTAAATGCAGCATCCAGTTTGCCACTAACATGTGTAGATAACAATGTAGCCTTCTCCAATCCGGTGTCCTTCAGATGGGTTGAAGTTGCACGTTGTGTTGTAATAGTTAAAGTTTTGAATTAGAACAGGGGTGTCAAATATGCAGCATCTCATTGTCGTCACATGATGTATCATGACTCCCCCCCTTCGCTAAAATGGGGGTGAGCATGGTGAGCACATGATGCAGCCAGTCCACATGTGACTTTGACACCCCTGGCTTAGAAGCTAGGGATCAAGGTTCTAGTAGTCCATCTAACCACATAAACTCACTGGATGATCTGAGGCCAGTCAATCTCTCTCTGCCCAACTTTCCACATCAGGCAATTTTTATAGAAAGAAATAAGAAATAAGAACTGTATGTGCATTGCCTTGAGTTCCAAACAAAAGATTATTGTCACAAATATTAACTTGAAAATATATGATTTTATATTAATGAATGGCCGGCTTGAATTTTAACTACTCCATGGGAGTTCCTTCCCGCTATAGAAATTCATTTGCAAAAAGATCCTTTTGTCTTTGAATGGCTGGCAAATCATCAAGGATCTGCCAAACAACCTAATTCCAGCTGTGGCGCTGCATCTGAAAACTTTAATAGCATTAAATATAAAAACCAGAATCTTCTATGAGTTCAGGCTTAGATTTAATAACTGTGTACATTAGAGTGGAGGGGTGGGCAACTATGGCCCCTTTACAACCTGTGTACTTTAACTCCCAAAATTTCTGAGCCAGCATGGCTGACTTAGGGATGGGAGTTGAAGTCCAGAGGTCACAAAGGAGACATAACTGCCCATCTCTGGTATTGTGTCATTAAGCATTCCCAAATCAGGGTCAGAAAATCTTATGCTGCCAGGAAGGCACATTATTTCAAAGTATTTCAAAGATTGTGATGGGCATGTGCTGATATTAGTGGGCTGGAAAGAGATTCCCAGCCTTTTTCAAGGAGACGAATGTATGTGTGTTTTATTTTAAAGAAAAATTCAGTTGGAATCCGAAATAGTTGAACTCAACAGATATCTTCTCCACCATAATTGCTATTGTTACTAATTTATTGTGTAAAATCCAATTTTTTGCTCTCAAGCAACTGTGCCTATTTTTTAAAAAAAAATCCAGTATTTTCCTATAGAGAACAATGCAAAATTTTCTGTTCTGTTCTTTACCTACTGCATCCATAGGAAATAATTACTTAGTACTGAAATTCTCAGTCAGAAATATACTTTCCTTAAAAAAAAACCTGTTTTTTCAAGGTTTTGTAGAGTCAGAGCACAGATTCTTCTAGTTTTGTCTTGTCACTTCAGTTTCTAGTGGTTCTTCCCAATAGTTCTGACCAGAGAATTATTTTAAAATGTCCTTCAAAAAAATAAGATGCATTGAAGGCTGCATTTCTTCTTAAACATTAGCCAACAATTTAAAATCTAATACTACTATTTAATGCTCCAATTATTGTAGAAGCCAGTACGTTTTCTACTAATTTTCTAATTGTATCTCTTCCTGGAGAATATGAACCTAACTATTATTATTATTGATAGCTCATAGAGCATGAAGAATAGATTTTTCGGAAGAATTTTGAAATAAGACAACTGGTCATAGTACTGAGCATTCAAGACTGACATTCAGCCTTCCAATTTTCTGGGGCAACTTTCAGGATACTTTATATCCTTCCTTCAAGGGTTACTGATTTGTAGACCATGATTATTGTCCTGTACACAGTGACTTCATAAAAGTGTCTCCACAGCTGGTTTGAACAACTGAATCCACAGGATGAATTGACACATCTGGCCAAGTCAAAATGCAGCTTATTCGTTGGAGGTTTTGTGTAATATATGAACCCAAGTACTTTTGGTTTATTTAAACTATAATTTAATACTATGTAAAATCAAGTCAATGTGTGTTTAATAAAATTTCTAAAACCACTGGGGGAGAAATCTTGACTGGACTATCAGTCTCAGGCTTTATTTAAAAAAAAAAACTTGCTATGAGAAGTTTAATAATATTTTGAGATGAGATGAAACTGAAAATGTAGATAATACCACAAAGTTAAATTAATATACAGACAATTTTGTTAAATCATAACATTGAGGTAAATGATGAATTTC
Organism: Myanophis thanlyinensis; assembly: GCA_017656035.1. NCBI lineage: Eukaryota > Metazoa > Chordata > Lepidosauria > Squamata > Homalopsidae > Myanophis > Myanophis thanlyinensis. Next base: position 11,346 of record JAEANM010010767.1, read on the forward strand.
AACAAAGGGTTCAAGGGTTTTATTTGATCACAAGCTAAATGTAAGCCAGCAGTGTGATGCATCTCATAAAATAGCTTATGCTAAAATGACAAAGATTTGTAAAACAGACAAACAAAGGGACTTTAAAAGTTCTCCAAGTAGAATCCCATTTTACTTGCCATATACCTTTTTTCAGTTATCACAAATCCTTGAAGGTTTTGTTGATTTTCAGTTTATATGCAATATTGCATGTGACCAACTCTGCAGCTTATTTTTTTTAATTTTTTGCTCCTGATAGTGTCATCTTATTGTTAGCTACCTTGCAGATCTTAAAACTCAAAAGGTACAATAAATATATTTTTAAATAATTAGATAATTAAGCTCCATAAAAAAAGTGCACCTTTGTAGACTGTGATCCTGATGTAGGAACAAAAATAACTTTCACCTTTTATTATGTTTTTCCAATCATTCTTAATGCCCTAGAAATACACTGGTCAAATGTTCCACAGTCAGATATTATATATATCTAGAATGAATAAAATAATATGCCTAAGTAAAATGTGTCTGACTTCTTTTTCAGGACAGATCTGATGCTCAGGAAATAGCCTGCTCAAATTCCAATTCTAGAACATGACCCTATACTATAGGGAAAATCCTCCAATCTTTTTAGAAAGATCTATGGCACTAAAACCTCCCCTTCAGTGGTATGTGCTTCTTGAAAAAAAAAAAAGTGCCCTGGTTGCCAATAGCCTTCTGGATAAAATTGAAATACAGTACCAATTATCAATTTACCAATTAAGTACTGTCATTTTTAAAGCCTTTTACAATGCAGCACCAGGATATATTTAGGTACTTGCCAAAATCAAATCAGCTCCACCAGTCTTAACTATTTAGAATATAGGTCTCTGGAAGTCCTCTCTACTTATGAGGTTTATGGATCATGTTGACAGTGGTAGCCTTTATTTTAAAGAACACTGTCCCAGAGGTATGGACGGTCCCTACTCAACAAATGTTTCAAAAATAGAACCAAGCAGAAGCAGACATTTAGCATTTAAGTTAAGTGAACTGTATCCTTGATATAGCAGCTTTGTTCTTGTTCACATTTTTAAGAATTTATTACTTTTATCTGTTTCCAATATCTTTTCTTGGTCTTCATTGTACCTCACCCAGAGTGTTAGAATTGAGGTTGGTCATAAAGTTAAAACAAATGCATAATGACTAAAGTCTAGCCATCACAATAGGACAAGGACATTTTTGTCTGTCAACAGTCCACAACCCCTCCAGACCAATTGTATTGGCAGATTTCGCTCATGGATATAAAAAGGTATCTTCTGCATAGTTACAATATCTTTAGATGACTGGATCCCTTTCGTGCTAGGATGCAGTCTGTCTTCAAAGGCTAACATGACCCATCATATCACTTTCCCCCAAAAAAAACAATGCCAAAACACTTGCATTCTATTCTCTATTTTGAATGCTTGGAAACCAGCCCACATTTATGTCTGTTTGTAGCATTCCTCAGTCACATGAGCAAGCCTTGTTGGTCTGACAGCAACCACACATTGTGAACAATGGGCTTGCTTAACAACCATAGTGCTCGCTTAATGACTGCCACAAAACAATGTAAAATCAGGTTGCTCATATGGCTACCTTGACTTATGGCTGTCATGATATATAATGGAAATTCTGGGTTCCGTTGTGGTTGCAAGTTGAGGACTACCTGATATACAACATAATTAGTGCCCAAAGACTATAAATTTGCCCCTTCCCCATATTCAAAAACTTGTAAGTGAGTTTGATTGAAGAGCTAGTCTAGTTTAAAGATAGATTTATTGGGCCTTGCTTCCACTGTTCCCTGCTCAGTCAAATACTTGATATAAGCACATGTAAACCCAATTTCTAAAAACTCAACCCCCTTTTGGTACATTTTCAAGTATGTGGCAGTTAAGCTTCCAGAGTTAAAATATCCTTCCCAAATTTTCCAGTACACCCAGATGTACATTACATTCTAAGTCGTTGGGAACATTACCCTATAAAAACCTACAGTTAAATGGGCTGAGTATCCCTAGAGTTGAGTTTTTAAAAAGCTAATTGATATCAGATAGCTTTGCCATGTCTTTTCACCTAAGCTTCTGTTGCTCCAAAAAGTTCTAGACTGGATTTTTTGCCACTTCTGAAATACCTTGAAAACTATGTTTTAATACTGCTGTTACTCTATTTCTCATTTGATGTTTGTATTAATAATTACATGGTTTGTTTAGGTTTTTTTTTTAAATTTTAGTTACAGTATTTCAGTCCTGGGGACTTTGAAACTGGAGAGTAGGATACAAAATATGTTCAAGAAATATTTGCAAAGAAGTAATTACATCTATACATCTACTGGTAGTATAACAGGAAATTTAGTTATTAGGTAGTTATTTAAATTTCAGAATCCTTATTCCAGGAACCTTCCAGTGCTAATATGGTATCTTTAGGTTTCTGTATTTGTTATCGGTTTAAACTACAAGTGGTCCTCATTTAACGAGACTAATTGGATTAGAATTTCCATCAATAAGTAGTGTGGTTATAAAGTGTGACATCATATAAGTGTATCATTTAGCAACAGAAATTCTGGCAGTTCCTCTTGCTATTGTTAAATAAGGACCTCATGTGATTACAACTTGAGGCTTCCTGCTGTCTTCCAACAAGCAAAGTCTGGGGAAGCCAGCCAGAAACCAGAAGTCCCAGTTTTGACAAGCTTTTGGTAGACAGTTCAGAAATAGGCCTGCAGGTATGGATGGGTACCGTGGCCTGGTGCAAGCATTGTTGGGCAGGGAGATTGCTGTTTCACAGTGTGAACATGGTTGCGTAGGGAAGTGCTATGGTGCTGTGCAACGGTGCATTGAGTGTTGAAAGTACCCTGGAGTGCAGACAGGTGGAGAGCAGATAGGTGCAGTGGCTGGTGTGAGCATGGCCAGGCAGAGTGCACTATGGAGTGCAGGCAGGGAGGTGCTGCAGTGCACGCTACGGGCTCCAGTATCTCCAGGACTTCTGACAGGAGCAGGAGCAACTTAAATCTTCCCTGTCAGCTTCCCCTTTGACTTTGCTTGTGGGAAGTCAGCAGGGGAGGTGATAACATGACAGCAGGATGCTGCAACTGTTGTAAGTTCAGGCTGGTTGCCAAGTGCCTCAACCGAGATCATGTGAGGGTGGAGTGCTGCGACGGCCACATAAATAGTCCTCATTCAGCACCATCATAACTTTGAATAAAAAGCTAATTCAAGCTCTTAGGAAAGGCTGTTGTCACAAAATCATAAATCTTTTTCCGGAAAACAAAGGTGTACAACTCCGACTCACAGTGCTCCATTTAGTCCAGATGTGAGCTTTAAATCTCTTGACTGTTGTGCTTAAAGAAAGAATCACTAGCCAATGGCTACACTGAGTGATGGTGTATCACCAGAGAAGATTGGATTTTAGCCCATTTTTCCAGTGTTGAAGGAGGTACTGGAATTTTTAAAAACATAAAAAGTGGTATGATTGCCTGAGGTTTAACATAACCTTTTCTTTTGTTTCATTTGTTGCCACCAGAAATAGGCTAACGAAATGAAATAAAATGGGCTACACTTTTTGGTAATTTTCCAGCAAGTCTAAGCAGCACAACATCAGGAAGGGGCAGAGAAAATAGAAGTTGAGAGCCACAGATTGTTTTAATCAGACTGCTTCAGCTTTTTTGAATCTTAGGCAAGTTTGTTTCAACCAAAGATCCTTGGTAAATAGTTTTATGACTTATGAAATGTATTCTGTTACTTAGCAACACCTCCTCTTGTTCCTCATCATTGTTAGTGTCTCAAACTAACTCTAAAATTCTCCACATGAAATTCAGTGTATCTTACAGTTATTGCAATAGTACTAAATAGAGAATCATATAAATGGACAGAAAGCCAATTTAATTACAATCTAGAGATTAAAAATGACAAGTGTAAATTATAGATTGGGTTTGTACATCTCATTCATATATGTTAAGACTCCTATCCCTGAATGAAAGATGGGATATAAGATTAACAGACATACATCTGTGCCATTTTTCCTAAACTCAGATTGCTCTCATATTCCACATAATCCCAAACCATGTTAATTTAATAGTTTGATTATTTATCTCTAGAGTTACAGTGTTGAGCAAAGTATGTAGTGCCAATTTAGTGCTGACCATTAGTTGACCATTAGATTTTTGTGTATAGGCATAAGCAATAAATCAGTTTAACTGGAACCTAGACTAGACTAGACTAGACTAGACTAGACTAGACTAGACTAGACTAGAATA
>JAEANM010010769.1:0-15623 GCA_017656035.1 Myanophis thanlyinensis
TCTTTTTTTTTTCTTTCTTTTTTTTTTTCCCTTACAGGGAACAAGTAGAGGGTGAGTAATTACTTATATGTATATGCTGTAAAATAGCTCATTGTTCCAATTTAATGTCGTGACACATAGTGCTTTTAAAGTTAACAAAGTTTGACCAGTTAGATGTACTTTAGTTTTCAATTGAGTTGTCATGATTTATACCATGGAGATCATTTTTAAAATTAAATAGATCTCTCATGCTCCTTTATTCCACTTGTTGTCCCACTGAGTTTGTGATCACTGAGAAATAACCATTCCATATGAAAAAGGGTATTCAGGAAACAGTCACAGCCTGTTTCTCATCTCCCTTTTGTGGCTTTGTTCCACAATGACTCTTACTAGTTGTTGTCTAAGATAAGCCTCATGGAGTTATCTAGTTCAGGTATTTGTATGCTCCAAAAAGAATTTCCAAATGTCCTGGGCTCCAAAGTCCCTTAATTTTGAAGCCAGAGATATGTGTGTGTTTTTAAGATATATTTCTGATTCTGTGTTCAGCAGATATAACATATAATTGTGGTTACTCTGTAGTTTTATAGCAGCGTTTTCACAGATGCACAAACCTCTGGATTCTATTGAGTTTACCACAAAATCAACATCAACATCTGACTAGGTTTCCAGACCATAGATATCTTATCCTATTCCATCTCCGCCCTGCCCTTGTTATTTTTAATCTTCCTGCTTTGTTGTTATAGTGCTGTTGCTGCCATCTGTTGGTGATCCATTATAGAGTGAGGGAGCCTTTTGAAATGTGTTTGTGGCAAAGTAGATTAGGCACAATTACTTGGTACCGCTTAGTTTTGTGTCTGTCTTCCTTGAGCAAGATTGATGAACCAAATATATTAATTATTTCCATTACACATTTTCTGTTTGTGTCTTGCCTTTGTGTATGGTATGTTTGGAAACAGACTGCTGTATTGCACACAAAAGGAAAAGGAGTTTTATTAGCTTTGGATTTTATTAGCTCTTTTATTCTCTTTGGATCAGAAATACATAACATTCATTTTTAAAAGTCTTTTGCTCAAATTGATGCTATTTATGGCATATTGAAATCACAAAACTCTTTTGCTTGAGAACATCTGAGGATACATATAGAACAAATTTTTGTATTGAGGCAGGATCTGAAACAAACAGCTTTGATAACTCATGTAACAGAGAAACTCCCATTCTGCAGGTCTCCAGAGATACTGAACTCCAATTTCCATAATCTCTAGACAGCACAACATGGTACATAAGGGTAGAGGATTAGAAAAAGCTTTAATGGAATACCGTATTTCTAAAAGTCTCATCCCAGGCAGATTTACCCCTAGTTTTTTTTTCTTGAAGAGTTTTTTTTTAGGGGGGCACTATGTACATTCCTGCTCAAAATATTTATTTCTGTTTTTACTTTCCTTTTATTTTATAAAATAAGCTGCCCAGAGTTATCAGGAGTTGAGCAGTTTCCGGATACAAACCAATAAAACAAATTTCCAGGGATTTCAACTGGATGGGTTGTTTTCTGCTTAACATGATTACCATTTCAGTTGGAGATCTAGTCTTTGGTTACACTCGGTGGAAATTTGATTTATTTAAGCAGTCCTTAAAAAAAGATCAACCTGAACATACATAACACATCTTAGCTGGATGATTTTTTCCTGACTTCATTTGTCATCAACGAATGTACAATTTAAAGCATAACTGGTGTGAATAAAAGGAACACATAACTATACTTTTTACTGTAATTGTATTTCCTTGTACTGTTTTGCTCCCAGTGAATTTTCATGACCAGAAATAATTCTATGGAAGAAAAATGGATGAATAAAAGCAAATTCAGTATTCCTTATCCACATTTTAAAAACATATTACTTTCATGACTTTGTCATAAGAGTTTTTCCCGACACGTGAATTATGCTCATGTATTGTCTTATTGTCCCTCAGCTGGGTTCTAGTCAAGAATTGGTGTAAATTCTCAAAAATGAGTTTGATGGCCTTGCATAAGATGGCTATCTCATATAGATGCCTTTCTCTCTGCTTTGGTCAGAGGTCACTCACCAGAATCTCCCTAAAGAAATTTGAGGTGAAATTTTTATCTCAGCTTGAACATTTGAGAGGAGCAGATTTGTAGGGGGAGCCTGTTCATGAAATATCCTCATGGAATCTTAGTTTTCATCATGTGATTCTATCACATCAGAACAAAAATATATTGTTACCATTATTCATTCCATGCCTATAGGTGAGCAGGAAATAATAATACAGTGTATATGGAGAATTACTGTTGATATGACGACTATAACAGCAATAATATTTATTCACAAGAACCCTAGATTGCTGAAACAGTAGATCGTTAGAATACTTTCTGTGATTCTAACCATGGGAAAAAATCCGCTGATTTTAACATGTGAGCATATCTTGATTAAGGAAAACATTTTATGAAGGAAATTCATTATCATTTTTTTTACTAATCAAATTTTTATGGCAGCCCATTGAAGGAAGGTGATTCTGGGCAGCCTACAATAATAAAAGAGTCATTCCTCTAGTCACTGAAGTTTCAATGTGGTTCAGATATAAGCATAATCAATTTATTTTCAGATTGAAAACAAGTTTTTTTTTAAGTTTTTCATGATTTTATAGGCAAGCTTAATCTAATGAATTTAGTTAAAACTAGAATTTCCTTGTATCAGAATAATGTTGAGCAGGAAATAAGGACATAGATCAGGATGGGGCTTCAATTGTGTGGTTGCAGCCACTATTTTAACTGTTGGACCCATCCTGCAGATGTCCCAGTCAACCAGTGAATTTCTTCTTTCAACCGATATATTTTGACTTTGCAGAAATATAAGTTGCCATTTTAGTGGGATTCTTACATCTTGCAATCTTAGATCTGAATCTAAAGTGTCTACAAACTCTTATTCATATCTTTCATTCTTATATGGACCAAATGTATCATTATTTGTTGTTTGCATTTAATTGCCCCCTGGACCTGATTTCTTTTATGATTATAAGAAGTAGTGGCTTTTTGTCTTCTGTCCCATAGAAAGAAAGGTTGGTTTTATCAACTCAGCAAGCGTTTATCTTCCATGTCAGTCTTTGTGTTGCAGTGCTAAGTCATGTTTTTGATCTTGCTGCTTTTCTTGTTTCCTTTTTTGTTTTTTGTTTTTTTTCTCTCAATGCAGAGGAATATGAAGAAGAAGGTAACAGAAACTTACCCTGGAATGAACTTTTTCTTTCTCTGATGATCAATTGATCATCAGTTCTTTCACAGCCTGTTCATCCATCTATCTCTTTGCACCTGCCTTCAAAAGACAATCTAAAATCCTAGGGGGGAAAAAGCAAACCTGATTACTATGAATTGACCTCTGTTTTTAAATCTAAAGGTTTAAGATTGGAGCGTGACAATGCAGTTTAGTAATCTTGATCAAGTAGTTATTGGATTGCTCTTTTTTGCAATCAACTGAATTTATTTTATAGCCATTGTAATTGCAAAATTTAGTAGCAGAAACTCCAATTATAATACTTCAGCTTGATAATCTGCTAAATTAAATGTTCATGTGAATACAATTAATTGGAAAATGATTATCCTTTTGAGTTGATTCATGAATTGATACATTTCTGCGTATCAATTCTTTGGAAGAAGGAGTTCAGAAGATTTGCTTTCTCATAGGGTCACCATTGCTAAGTTTATTATTTTCCAGAATTTGACTCATGATACATTCCATGAATGCATTCCGTGCATTCCATGATACATTCCAGAACTTGCTCCATAAATCATCTTAAATGAATCTTTTAAGATAGGAATACAATGCTGTTTATGATACTGTTACTAAATCATAGAAGTGCTGATGGGATTTCTAATACAATGTCATCAAGTTAATATCATTTGCTTTGCACTAAATACAAAAATGTGGAAACAGTTGAAGGTAGGGAATACTTGCTTAGCATTTGTTGCTAAAACACTGTTCTCAGTTTTAAAACAAGGAAAATCTGGTTGTTGTTTTTTTAAAAAGAAGCTGATCTTTTATCTAAATCTGTTCTTCAGGCATAGCAGGCCTCAGTAGTGTTCCATTGACCGTAGACCACTATAATCCCACAGCCCGCTGGCTGGGGAATTCTGGAAATGGAAACCTGCACATTTTAAAGTTGCTGAGATTGAACAACACTGCTTTACAGGGCTGAAATGTTCAGTCTATATCAGGGGTGTCAAACTCAATTTCATTGAGGGCCACATTAGGGTTGTGTTTGACCGTGGGTCACCCGGGTGGGCATGGCCAGCTTAATGTCACTCCTGTTTGGGACGCCTGTGGGGGCACGAATGCTCTGCCAATAAAAACGGGTCATGAGTTCCATTTTTGGCTGCCATGGCCTCCTGCAATTCTCTGCCAGTGAAAACGGAGCTCAGGAGGGCTGCATGTGGGAAGGCTGCATGTTTCCAGGGTGGCCCCACAGGCCAGATCTAAGTACCCTGTTGGCTGGATCTGGCCCCTGGGCTTTGAGTTTGACATCCTGGTCTATATGAAAAAAGCAGGGATGTTTTCAACAGTGTATTATTGTTTACTTTTATAGTGCAATATGGCAAAAAAACAAACAAAACCAACAACCCTGGAACTGAGGTGATAATTTTGTGTGGGATTCCCACACAGGCAAATTATAGTCTTTCTGGGAACTAAAAGACGTCTACCTCACACCTAACTCAATATAAAATCCATATTAAAAACACCATAAACATGAATGTGAAAAAGATTAGTGTTATGAATAATCTCCCTGCATGGTTGCTCTAGATCAGGGGTGGGCAATTACGTCTCCTTCATGACTTGTGGACTTCAACTCCCAGAATTCCTGAGTGGAATTCTGGGAGCTGAAGTCCACGAGTCATGAAGGAGCCATAATTGCCCATCCCTGCTCTAGATCAAGAAAAATAATGCTGTAGGTCAAGAAAAACCCAGTGCTTGCTAATGCTAAATGAATGAAGGTACCTTTTGAACTCCATCTTCAACACTTTATTATGGTTACAAAGAGATAATCAAGGATGTTAACCTGATACAGGCAACTTCTCTCACTGAAGGGCTTTCTTCCCAATTCTCTTTTTTTCTCTTTTCTTAAATTGACTAGATGGCTCTTTAATCTGCATGGCTCTTTCCCTGGAGGGTATTTCCTTTATATCTTTTGGTTGCTGGTTTTACATCTTTGCCTAACCTGTATCTGTCTTCTTCTAAGGTGGTCACTTCCAGTGTATATTTTCTCTAACAAGACTTTCTCTAGTCTTAAGTCACAACTATTAATGCTCTATTAAATGTATTAATTCTTTTTATCTTTGCCTCTTGTTCCATTATGCCTCCCCCATATCAGAAGAAGCCCAGGAAGAAGGTATGTGATAGCTTCTATATTTATTTCTCTTCCTTTTTTAAAAGAGTGCATGTTTGTTTATACAAAGGAATCCTGAAATAAAAGAAGAAAAGGCACATGAGGAAAGGGACAGGGAAAAGTACACATGAGAATCAAAGATCATTCAGGTTGCGGCTTTCAGTCTCTAAATGTTCTCTTATGATTATTGCTCTGCAAGAAGATAGCATGTGTGTGTTTGGGTGGGGGGGGAGCATACGCATTTCAGGGCAGTGTATTCAGGGGTACTTATTGTAAAGGTTTATTAATTCCCCCTCAATCCGTTGAGGTGGAAGTATGCAGAATATTCCTTGAATAATGTTTTTCAAAAGTTGATACACTGAGAATTTACTCAATCTCGTGAAGTAGAAGAATCCAGAATATTCCTTTGAATAGTGTTTTTCAAAAGACTAAGAACTTACCTATTATCCTCACTTGGGAAATAGTCTTCTTCAATGACTTTCTCTTAGGAATTCAGCATTTGAGAGACACTATAATAGTGTATAAACTAAACAATTGAATTATGGAAACTTTTTTTGAGCCTCAATTACCAATATGCATTTTTTACCTCACCTTTTCTACCTATCCAAGTAAAAGACTAAACAGTCAACTTTTCAGTTCACCATCTGCCTAGTGCTTGTTTTATCTGTTCTACAATATTTTAATTATTCTAAATCCTCTCCCTTTAACTTCATGCTCCTCACACAGAAGCATTTTAATTTCATGATTCTTGTTTTTCACCCTTCCCAAATGGATTACTAATAAAAAAGGGTTACTAATCAAATAAACAAATACTGTATAATGATGTTTTTTCCTGTTGTTTCTCTTTATTTTTAACAATGCTTCCCACATGAAGAAGCTCAAGAAGAAGGTATGTGTTGATGCTACTCAATTCTGAGCATTTAAAGGGGATGATAGGGAACTATTATGGAAGAAGGTAGGGTCTGGTTAAACTTAGTATCCATATTAATTAAATGAAAAGGAAACAGAAGTAGCGCTAATTTTCATAAGGTATAATTTCCCCAATTTATTGCTTAATGGATCTGTCCAAACTGGGTGACCAGTGGGGTTGTTGGCTAGTGAGGACAGGAAAAAAGCTCACTTTCATTCAGTGACTGATTTTATGATATTTCAGCTAACAGATGTCTGCAATAAAATAAATGACATTCTGTATCAATTACTTAGATAAATACAGCTTAGACGGTCCTTCCTTTGAACAAACAGTTCTTACCAGTGATTTATATGGCTGCTAATTACAATATAACAGATGTTTAAGAAATGCAGAAAGGAAAATGCTAATGAAACAATGATAAGCAATGATAAAGTGGTGTTTTAAATTCTTGTTTTCTTTCCATGCATGACAGCTTTCATTTATGTATTCATGTTTGAAAATTATGTTGCCAGAATGAGCTTTTAAGATGTATCAGGTATATAAGTAGCTGCTTTCTGGAAGTCCTACATGGATTTTTGGCAAAGTGCAGTTCAAAGCATGAGCTTGTGAACTGATCTAAATGGCCAAATTATCTTGCTTGCAGCAACTTGGCAGTCTATATGTTTCTGAAAAAAATGTGAAAGAAGAATGTAAGAATGTGAATGGAAGAATGAATACAAGCAGGTTCAACATTATGCAATGACATAATATGATTTGGTTGGTTTTAACTTAGTGTATTATGTGAATTCAGGCATTGTGGTTTGTAATCTTGAACAGTGATTTTTTTAAGGTTTGCTAGCCTAGCCAGTTGGTTAATCATAGTTAAACAAACTATGATTTTGCATGAGATTTGAATCTATTACAGATAAGAGATTTGAAAAAGGTGGTAAATAGATTCCTACTGTACCTTTTTCAATTCATCTCCCTATCAAATTTGCCCTGCATTTTTCATGTGGCTGAAACTTCTGTGCTAATATAAGTATATATATATATATATATATGTTAGTCTAGGTCTGTTCAGAACTTTTCCTGTGTAAGTTTGAGAATATCTTCGCAACGTTTTGGTGAGGTCCCACTCACCATCTTCAGGCTGGTGCCTTCTGCTTCATGCCAGTGCAAGCATAAATATATAAATATATATGCCTTTTAGTTCAGCTTCAAAGTTACAGATCTATAAAGTCTGGCGTTTGCAACTCTGATTCAAGTTTTAGTAGGAGTAGTTATCTGTGTGCACTATTGCTTCTTCCTGGATCACCTGTAGATTGACTTCATTTTGCCGTGTCTCCTGGCAATCCCCCAAATACTGACATAGGGCATTCTAGAACAATATTCACTAATTTCAAAATGGGGATTGGATAGTTAAAGCCCCACCCTTTTTATCATGACTTACAGATAAACAAGTTATGAGATTTTGATCACCCACTTGTGCCTATCATTTGGATGCCAGTGATGCTCACTGCAGATGCCTCCCCTTCAGACATTTAGATGGCCAGATGGTGCAAGAGATCTTGGGATCTCTTCATTATTTTCACCTTCTTCTTTTATTGGGGTGATTCAAGAAGTGATCCCTTGAAGCTGGTCTACAGCAAGAAATGAAAATTAATAACTAGTCCCTAGAATTTTCAAACAATAAAACCAATTCAGATATGCAACTCTGTTAGTGTGATAGAGCAAATGTAACAAAATTCTCATCACATTGTGTGATTAAATGTCTGGAAACTTAAGGGAGGAAGAGATAAAGAGCAACTGTTCCTGGTTCTGGCTGGGCATTTCACATGCAACAAAAACCAGAAATTGCTCCTGGAAGATGCTGATATTTTCTTTTGGTGTCATTGTGTGTCACTAGTTTTAAATGTTGGGGTTATTTTAACTATGTAAATTGAATTTTAAAGTTAATCTATTTAAATTGATTTTAAAATGATTTAAGCGGCCGTTGTTTAATTATTTTAACTGTTCTTAATTTGTATTGTATTGATGTTTTTTTGGCTGTGAACCGCCCCGAGTCCTTCGGGAGAGGGGGCGGTATATAAATCAAATAAATAAATAAATAAATAAATAAACTAGTATAAGCTAAATTCATGTCCTGTGACTCTCTGTATTCTCTGAGAGAAAATATGTAAGTGTATGTGTGTGAAGGAAATAGTATAAACTAAACACTTGGTGTATATATAGATTGTGGAGCTAGATGTGCTCTTTATAAATTAACTCAGTACCTGAAAAACATAGCTGTGTCCTTCAAAGTTACCTGTATTTTCTGGTCTTCAAATCTTCTGCAAGTTTTCTGTTTTTCTAAGCTGCATTTGCATGCTCTGCATTCCAGTAAAGCATTTGCTAATATGCATACTATAATTCCATGTTTTAAGATTTAACTGCATTATCCTTTCTATAAGTGTTTTTCTCAATACTGTCTTAAAATACTTTACGGCCCTTGCATTTTTTCCTTTTCTAATATTCTTGTTTTCTACTGTCTCAATTTTATTTCATCCATGATACTTCCCATCTGGTGAAGTTCATGAACCAGGTATGTGATTTGACTTCTGAATTCTTCTCTTTCCATCTCATATTGATGTGTGCAGAAATGTGGCCTTGATGGAAGAGAACAGGAGAACAACACATTACCTTAACAACTTATTTCTTCCCTAACTATCTCTGTCGACTTATAAATTGTGGAATTACCATGTACAAGGACACGCAGCCTTGTCATTAGCATGTAAAAAGTTGTTATATAAACTTTTCTTATGTATATAAAAAGTTTATATAACAACTTCGGGATATAAAATTATTGACAGTACTTTTAGCCCAGGATTCTTACTGAAAATTCTTGAACTAGAAAAGTGAAACATTTTTGGGCAGGGCTCATATCCTTTCCAGAAACTTTTCAGAAGCTGATCTAGAGATGGTTTCCCATGTGTGAATTGCATAGTTTAGTGCAATAGTGTTATAATTAGGTTTTATAAATTTAGGTTCGAGTCTTTAACTCAACACAGAACTCACTAGCGAGTTCCGTGTAGAATTAAGAACTTGGACCTAATTCTATACAAGTTATCTCAGAATAAATCACACTGAATTCCAGATGATTTATAAATCTAATTAATTGACAACATGATTCATTTGCATGGTTCCCTACCCTCTGCTCTTTTCCCATATGCTTTCCCTGCTTTTTTTCATTCTCATTTGACTCCCCATTAATTTTTCTATACATTATTGGTTTGCCTTCTGATTTTAAAACATACCTATGAGTTAAGAATTTTAACCTTGGCTTGCTTAAGGTTATTGTAACAACACTGTATTCTTCGTTTTGTCCTCTTTTTCCCTTATTGCCATCTGTGCTTCATCTGAACCAAATATGTGGCTTCTGAATTCCACCAATTGTTTTAAATAGAAGTGTGTGGAGGAATTCAAAGGTGAAGTAAAGAAATGAAAAATAACTCTTGCTTGGTCTTAGTGATACTCCCAGAAGTTCCTTGATTTGACAATAATCCTGTTTAACATACATTACATATAAGAAGAATAGAATAGTATGGAATAGGGAGCTACCCAGAGCCTCGAAAGCAAAATGACATATTGCTGGGTAGAATGTTACAGAATTAGTGAGGGACTGATTGCTCTTCACACAACATTAACCTGCCCCAACTCAGTGCCTTTCAGGTGTGTTGAAGCTACAAGCTCCAGAAGTCCTAATTATTTAAGCCAAGAGGTTTTAGCTTTTGGAAAAATAGGATTTCTCTTAATATAAGTTGAAAAGGGCAGGGGAACTAACATGGTAGCCATAAAAGCCTATGTTGCATAAAATGTTTATGTATTCATAGAAGACTATTCCTTGTGAATGTTTTATTGCAAAAACACTATTTGTTTTAGAACTTGGTCCTAGCTTTATATGGTCCTGCAGAAATGAATTTTGGAGTTTTTTTCCTTTCTGGAATTGAAACGAAATTCTCTTATTGATCATAAATATTATAACATTTACAGAGGAATCTTTATTTCCATTTATTTGGAAAAAAATAATTGAAATATTTACTAAATAACCCTAGCAAGGGCTTGCATTCTTTGATGCTAAAAAGATAAAATCAAAATCAGTCAGCCTAAGATTATATGTATAGTTCTGTGAATAACTTTTTGGGAAACTGAAAAGCATGACACTCTAAGCAACACCTTATTCTGGATTAATACATTCTTAACATAAACATAGTCTAGGATGGTTTGGGAATAAAATGGTTTCTGAATCCCTGTCAATTATTTGGGGAGGGTGTTGTTCCATGTGGGGTGGATGGGTGGGCATTTATATTGTGTTATTCTGGACATTTTTTAAAATGTAATTGGGAAGATTCTAAAACTAATAGATAAATGAATAAAACTATGCAATCTAACCAGAGAAAAATAAACATACAGAAGAATATTTATTTCCAATCCTCTTGTTTTCATTGAAATAATTCTCTGTGAGCACTTTTGATATTACTGTGCTTCAGCAGAATGAAAGGATACCTGCATTTCCATAGTATCCTGTTATTTCACTTTCAGACTTTAGCACAACAGTAATCATTTGCAGAATAAGACTGAATTTCTTTTTGTTTATAGAAGGCTGACAAAACAGTTCATGAGCAAAGTAACATTAATTCTATGCCTTGGCTAATTCGCCATTATGGATTCTTTATTTGGCTGCCTTTACATGGTCTATTAACTTTCTTCACCAATGACTACTGATTTTGCTTACTACTTTCTTTTCTCTTCCTCTTTTCAAACTCAAAGTTCAAAGACGCTTAGATTAACATGTCACTCTTGTTTTTGTTCTCTTGCGGTTTGTTACATCTTGATCCATGATACTTCTTACCTGATGAAGTTCATGAGCCAGGTATGTGACACAACTTCCGAATCCTCCTATTCTCTAATATGTACATAGTATACATTTGTGTGAATGGGATATTGAAAGAGAAGAAACAAGATCAATGAGTACTATTAACCTACTATCACAAACAAGTATTTTTTTTTGCTTTATTGCTCCATACTCATAGCTGCATTAACCTGCCATTGCAGTTTTTTCAAATTTTCACAGCTTCCATAAATGCCTGTGGACCTTTTCTTTTTTTCTCTTCTATTCTACCCATTAATCACCCATTCTACCCATTAGGCATACATATGCTTATATATTTATACTTTTTCCTTCTTTGCTTCACATCACTATTCTTTCTGCCATGATGCTTCTGATAGAAGTCTGGGAAGAAGGTATGTACTGTCCATTCAATCAATTTATTTTATCTCTTCCTTATTTTCTCTAGGGAGGCACCAACAGTGTTCAACAATATTCCCAATGACTTGAGGATAAGTTGGATGATGCTAAAACATTGAATTTTTCTTAGGAAATCGTCCTGGAAGGTTCTGCATACACACACCAGAGCCCCACATTTGAGAATGTCTTTAAAGTGCCTTGAATTATTTAGGGGGCGGGGAAGTTGAAATATATTTACATGAAATTTAAAAGTATTAAAACATGAAAAAGAGCTTAATTAGTGTGATATAAGGGATTTTTTTAGAGGTCTTTCTTTTGGAAAGGATAAGGCCAACACTCTCTGATGATGTAGCCTTGAAAAACTACCTTTCCGAACTGCAAAACTGCTGCTAAATCTTTATGCATTGTGTGACAGTGGGATTATCCTCACATCCAACAACATACCCCCAAACTGTCCTATATTTAGAGTACATGTCCTCCTGACATAACCTTCATCTTGTCCCCAACTGGTTATGGAGGCAACTTACTTTCAGTTTTGTTTGTTTTGGAATCAAGATAGTGTTTTTCCCTTTTTCTTTGTCTTGCCATACAGACATTTTACAAAGCCTCTGATGAGGTTGATGTGGTTCCATTGGTCATTTTCAACTATTGTAGGCACTCCTCCTTCTGACTGAAAGCTGTGCGTACCTGTGACAAAGAATTATAGTATAAGAGAGAAAGTGTGTCTGAATGGAATATGTCTGAATATGTGGAAGAACGTTGAGGAGTCATTGCCTACAATTTGGACTGCATCTATATTCCTGGTAGTGAATTCAGCCTCTAGGCTGAATTGTACTCTCCTGTCATGAACTAGTGAAAGCGATGTTGCTTGTTCAATTATTATCCATTACAACTAGACCTAAACAGGTGATAGCCCAAGAAGATCTGTGTTTACAACTGGCATTCATCCTTCTACTTAGTCAAACTTTGAATGGCTTTGTTTTTTTATTTTGTAGGCAGCCCATTACAATTATTTAATATGTATGTGCAAAATATGTCATTCTTATTTCAATTGATCAGTTCAGATCTTAGGATCTGTAAATTACCAGCTGGGCTACAGTTACCAGAATTCTCAAATGTATTGGTCTAAAGTGCTTAAACTCCTAGCAAGCATGGCCTTCATTCTCTTTAGCTTTTGGTTATGGTTCAAGAAAAATCTAGATAGACAGGTACCAGTACCTGTCAATTAATATTAACAGGAACATATTTGGTCCTTAGATAGGATGCCTCAGACTATGAGTTCATTTAGCTTTTATTTTAGAAACACATGTAGAAAACTGAAACTTAAAGATTCAAAGGATTCTACTTCTATCTTATTTTTCCCCTCTACTCTTGAATAATGCCAATGCATCTCAACCTATTTTTCATACAACATGGCAAACAGTCTTAGAAACTAGAGAGGTTTTTTTTTAAAGAAGTTTCTTCAATGTTAGGGTGATCTGCTGTTGTTTTAGCGTTAGGTAAAGCCCTTGCCTAGCTACTATACTCATATTCTTAGAAGTTTTTTTTTGTTCTTTTCTGCCAAATAATTATTCCAAGGATCCTTTCATTAGTTTGAGATTGGTGCAACTTTACCCCTCCCCGGTATCTCTTCAGTGTTAATAGTGCTCTTGAGTAGCTTGGGAAGACCAAGTGATTAATCCTTGATTTCTGCTCCAGAAGGTATATTGTAAAGACAATTTTGTAGCCTCTTTTAACTGCTCTGGGAGCATGTTAATCTAATTTAGTGTCCCCTCCCCTTTTTCACAAGCTGTCCTAAATGTCTTGGACTGCATATACTATATTATATTATACTGCATATACATAGTTATACTATGAATAACCAAGACATGAAAACTTACTGGGGATATGGAGAACAGGTCTTTGTTTGATGGAGCTGGAGTGGATTTTAATAGAACTGGGGAAATTTTTTTGGATATTTCCAGTAACAATTTTTAAAAATTATTTACTTAGAGCCATAAATACACATGATACTTTGCATGAAAAAACAGCAAGGATCTACTTCAAGAGTTTATAGCTTAGATTCTCTTTAAACGTCTCATTGTACATACTAGCACATGTCCAATTTCTTGGATGTTGACCTACAAAAGTATTATCTAGCCTTAGAGATAAGAATAAGGGCAAAAGGAATTCCTTTGCCCATTATGGACTCCCCCAAATCTATTTTGAAGGACCGAGCATTTTTTCAGAACAGATTTGGCAGAAGGATGGAGAACTAAGAGGATAGGAAAGGAGGAGAAATGTCTAATGAATAGTTTACTGGCATTTCAACAAATGGATTATTCAGTTTGAAAAACAGAAAGGACAATTGACCAAATGGTGGACATGGAGAAGAAGCATTTGATTGGCTTATCTGCATTTGTCTTCCATTTCCATTTGAACAAACAGAATGTGATTATGGTATTTTGCTGGCTCTTGGAGGGAGCATATCATTCTTCTAACTAACATGTTTTTTTTCTCTTCTACATTGAATCTTTACGCATCATAATACCAGAAACTGGACCAAATCATTACAACTGTTACACAACCTCTAATATTTTCAGTGTGTTGGGAATATGCTTTATTGTAAACCAAGCTTTCACAATATATAGTGCCTATTAGTAAATCCCAATTTACTAGAGAAAAAGAGCTCTCATTCAGGTTCAAAATACCTATAATATGGTATTAAATTCATCCACCATCCACAATCAAAATTGTAATTGCATGGGCATAATAAACCCTTCCTTCATTTGCTACGGTCCTTTAAGAATAGTATTTCCCTGGAAGAAAATCCTTTAATGACAATCCCACTAGGTAGATCAGACCAGGAAATCTACTCCACAGGAAGGTAAAACTACATTTATTGAAATGGTGTACAATAAAGAATTGTGCTGGCCCCTTTCTTACAGCCCAGTGAGTTGGGGAGGCATCTGTCTGAACTGCTTCCAAATATTGTTCTGCACTTAAAACATGTTTCAGGCCCTTTGGTCTACAAAACAGTTTCTGTATAAACTGTTATACTTCCACCATATACTTCCATATACTTCCCACCTACAGATATAGGTAGTCCTTGACTTAACAACCATTCACTAGTGAACATTCAAAGTTACAAAGGCACTGAAAAAAGTGACATAACTTGTATTTGCATTTATAACTGTTGCAGCATCCCCACAGTCGCGTGATCAAAATTTGGGCAATTGACAATCACCATCTATTTACAATCATTGTAGGGTCATGTGATCTCCATTTGCCACCTTCCTAGCTGGCATCCAACAAAAAATGGGAAGCCAGATTCACTTAATAACTGCAAGATTCACTTAATAACTGAAGAGATTAACTTAACAATTATGGCAAAAATGGTAAAATTGGGCTTAGTTACAGAAATTCTGCTTGCTTAGTAACAGAAATTCTGGGCTCAATTCTGGTCTTAAGTAGAGGACTACCTGCATTTAGCATTTGTTCATAGTCTGACATTTTCATTATGCTTCTAATGATGTTTTCTAAATTTAAACTGTCCTAGTAGAAATTTATAAAGGGCACTATGGATTAATAACAGCTGTTTTCCCTGATGAGTTTTGCTGCTTTCTACATTTCAGATTCAGAAGGGAGAGATCAAGATTTCTTTACATGATACACATTTCCTCTTTCTTTTAAAAGTTCCTGTGTTGTTTATCTTCCACTTTTTTTGTTTTTGCTTTGTTCTTTTTAAAGACGGGCTTTATCTTTTGGCAGGATTTGTATAGAGATTACAGTATGCCTTTGAATATTTATATATAAGAAAATGGCTGAAATTAAAAAATAAAAAGGACATCAGAAGAAACAAATCTTTGTTTGTATGTTTTATCCAGTTTTTTCAAAAAGAAATATCCTAACCTAAATTGAATTAGAATTAACTTTTGTTTTCTTTGATTTTAGTGTTATTTTATATTTTGAAAGTATATAAATATTTGTTCTATTCCTGGAGCAAATAAACAAAAACATTTTTAAAAACCAAATGTTCATGGAAAACTTCTTAAAAGTCAAACAACTCCTTAAAAAAGTACAATATATTATACAATATAATATATT
>JAEANM010010770.1:1634-15623 GCA_017656035.1 Myanophis thanlyinensis
GAAATTTTTTTTTTCCCCCCCCCCCCCCCCCCCCGGCTGGGAATGCTTTGAGGCAGCTTCCAAAATGAGAACAATTCTTAAAACAAGATCAGCTTGGCAATGAACGGAAATCACATCACAAAATAAAAGTGGCCAAATCTATCAATAAGCAGCTGCTAAAAAAAAAAAAAAAAAAAAAAAAAACCACTGATATTTCAGGAGAAGCAGAATAGCCCATCTTATATGATCTGTTTAAAGTTAAAAAAAGAAAGAGATTGGAGGCTAAGTATAAGATTCCAAAAGAAATAGTTGTCCCTTGAATTTATGAGGTTAGCTAGTATATGTCCTGCTCCGTAGAGCTTTTTGTGAAGACTTCCTAGCCTTCTAGTTGCACCAAGAAGCTTTCCCATTTTTGTGATGGAAAAGAAAACCTTCCTATCATTTACCATAAAGACAATAGTTATTAGTATAAAAGGAAAAGAAGAAGGGTGGAACAGAAGTTTGACTTACAGTCATTACAATGTAATAGTTGACTGAATAAGCAAGCAGGTATCCTAGGGCCATTGATTATCTTTTATCTTGCTTTGATAAGAAATATTAGATTTCCTTTTAAATTAATGCAAGGGTTTTAAAATGGTACCTATAATTATACAATTAGATATTGTAAACCCAGAGAAAAGTAAGCTATTGGTGATGATGAGAATTGTTTGAAGGGAATGAGATTTGATGTACATCTCAAGAAGAGAACAGGAACTTACATTTTTAATTGGACATCTGAAGAACTACAGAGCTTAAAAAAAAAGTCTATCCAGCAAAATGAGCACTGAAAAAAATGCCCTTTTTAGAAGTTGAGCATAATTGTCTCTTCCCTCTTGTATTTTTGTTAAGTGATTTCCAAATTTCCTTGGGCTTTTGGTTTATGGGTTTGATACATTACATACATGGAAATGTGAATAATTGCTTTTAATTTGCATACTTTTATCAGGTTTTCCCAAAGAGGGAACTGGACTTTTCAAGAGGCAACTGGACTTTCTGGTTCTTCTTTGAAGATTTTCCTCTTCTCATCCAGGAGGCTTCTCTTCAGCTCTGACTGGATGGTGGGGAATGGAAGGATTGTCCTTGCAGACAGCTGGTGATTTGTATTCTTTTGGAGAGTCGATAAGGCAACCTGGAGGTTTATCTGTGTCATCAGGATTACCTGAGTGGCACAAATGGGTATGCAGCCTTCTTAGAACTATTGAAAGGACTGTGTTGTAGACTGGCAATAGATAATGTCATATTCCCCCCTCTGTTGAAAGAGGGCTGTTCAATTTTGACATATATGGCCTCTTTGACCCTTCTTTCAAACCAGAGGTCCTCTCTCTTGGTCCATTGTAATAACAGTCAATCACAAGTGCCTTTTTGAGGTTATAAGTAGAATATTCCCTGTAGAATAGAAGATAACACATTAGAAAAGATCACAGCGTATCAAGATCTGAAATCTGAATTTGAAAGATTATGGCATAAATTGGCACGAGGGTCCCAGTGGTTATCAACACACACTGGGTGCCATACCCAAAAAATCTGGATGGCATTTAACATGCACATTGACAAAATTTCCATCTGTCATATACAAAAGACCACACTGTTTGGATTTGCACATATACAACACTGATATCTTACCACAACTTAGGTTCTTGGGAAGAACTGAATGCAGATCAAGGCCAATGCAGCTAAGAACTGGGAGCTGTAACTTCACATTGTTGTAATCAGATAATAATGCAATCCCAAAATATGTGGATAACTATGGAACACTCTCTTTGACCCCTCTTTCAAACCAGTAGTCCTCTCTGCCCAAAATGTGGACTTTGCTGTCTTCAAATCAGTTTATTTCCTTCTATGTGCCTTAAGCCACAGAACTCCCTCCAAAATCTCCTGAAATCAAACATTTAAAAGCCATCTTGGGACTTTTATGGATGGGTTTAAGGGAAGGAATGGGAACAATCATTAATATCCTTAATTTGGGCAAAAGGTTGAGGAAATACCAGCCAAACATAGCTACTCTGCCATAGGGTGGGGGCAGTGGTGAAATTCAGCCTTGTTGCACCTGTTCTACAGGTGGTCTGTAGCTTGGTCTGCACCTGGTTGTACCTGCACCAAACCAGTAGCGGCGATCAAGTTTAGCCCCGCCCACTCACCCCTGCCCTTTCCTGTCCTATATCCCCTTCTTTTTTTCTTTTTTGCTTACCTGAATCGCACATAACAGCTGTTTTGCACACCTCCGCAGCCTTCTCAATCACCCAGGCTGCCTCTGATAAGGTAAAACTTGCATTTTAGAAGTCGCGCGGCAGTGTGGATGGTGTGTGTGTGCGCGCCAAACCGGTAGCAAAAGCAGTTGCATTTCACCACTGGGTGGGGGACATGCAGCCTATTAGTTTTGGATACCCACGCTTGAATATTACAATAATATCCTAAATTTCATAAACTAAATTTTATTGATAAGTTTAAATATAAAACCCAGTTCTATTATTGCATACCTAAAATACAGGCTTTGTGTCCTGGCTTAGGTTATTTTGAATCTAGGAAATCATCATAACTCCATTGAAAAAAAATTCCTAGATTAACTCCAGTTTTCTGGATTCTGCAGTCATTATCAGGCAGACACATTCTGTAATAACGGGGAGTTAAATGGTGTTTTGGAACATTTGGGTAATTTAATTGCTGAGTCAGATGGCTATAGAATCATCAGCACAGACTCACATAGTTGGTTGTAATAACGCTTTTATGTTAGCACTCATTAACTAGAAGCACAGCACGAGGCATTGTTCACTGTTTGAGAAGCTCAAAATTTATTTTTAGTACCCGCTCAGCAATCTAGTAGTACGTGTAATGCAAAAGAAAGGGTAGGATTTTGGGGTCACTTCTGTAAAGGAGTTTAATTCTTAAGAATTTTTCTCATTTGTAGTTATCTACTTTACATGTGCCATTGCACTCTGGCATGGCTGTTTCACCTACTACTCTCTATGTATCACATATATGATGATCCCATGCACCTACAGATTAATGCAGGTCTTGTTCTGTTGGTTATTTGACTCAGTCCAAGGATCTACAACTCTTTTTCCCACTGGCTCAACTGGTCAGCCATCAGTTGAGGGGAAGGAAATTGTGATTTGCATATGGACCAAATTATTGTGTAGTGGGCTTCAGTAGGAAAGAAGCAGACCAGCATAGCTACAACATTTATTGACTCAAAACTGGAACTGAGGAACAGGAGGCAAACACCTTTAATTTAAGCCCACAGGGCCTCAACCAATCATAGTACTGTAAAAAGCCCGCCCAAATATGAATGTTCTAAGTTTCTCTCCAAAACAGTTGGTGTTAACAGTTAGGGTCATCTAAAGGTTAGTTTCACTTTAGCAGGGCTTAACACAACTATATATATTCAATATTAACACAAATAATATTGTTCAAGGTGATGGGGATAGGATAAGATTTAAATCCCCTTTCCCAGATATCCTTGGTTAAAACATTGTGTGTTGAATTAGCAAAATAATAATCATGCCAAGAATTTGAGGAGTGAGGAACAGCAAGGGCGTCTTAATTCCTCTCCCAGCTATCCTAAAGGTGTGCAAGAGACAGGACGAGAAATTTTGTAAGTGTGCCTGAGTTTTTGCATTCTTGATTTTATCCGTAGGACTCATCTCATTCTGCCTCTGAACCAGTACTAGTCTACAAAGATTGATCATTCCTGACATACAATATTCTGATTTATCTGTTTATGAGGTAAGACAATCTGAAAGAGAACATATAGGCAAACTTGTTTCAACCTGGATCAATTTATTTGAATTCAGTAACAATTAATTTGATGATTTCCCCCTCCCCACTTCCATATCTTACTGTTTCAGTTTTTTTAATTATGCAACATTTAGCAACCAATTCAATCTCACCTAGAATTTAATCAAGGATGTTGTGTGTCTTTGAACTTCCAAAAATATATGGGAGTAGGACAAAATTTGATTTAAATTACATTAATGACATTTAATATGAAAACCTATTCCATCCTGCACTTAATATATTTCCCTTTCAGTCATATCATGGATTACAATTTATTGGCAACTTTGAAGGGGCTCTGTATGCTAATTCAAGACTTGGTGGGAAAATGTGGCCTTGGGGCTTCAGATGATAGAATCCTGCTCTAGTCACCAAGAAGGAAGATGATTCTTTTTTTAAAAAAATTACATTTCCTAGACTGAATTTATCCTGCATATCTTACTTTTGATTATAATAAGGATTCATTTAAAGTTGCAAGTTTTGGTTCATGATAATAAAAGGTAATCTTTAATATAGATCTCACATAAACTTAATTAAGTTTAAGATAATGGAGATTAACCTATTCTAATTTTTATTTTTATTTCTTTTCAAGTGCTCTGATTTTCTTTTTTATGGATAATGGTAACTAGTCTTTTTAGAATATTGTTGCACAGAATCAAATTAATTACTGATCTGGGCAATCAAAGATGGTTCTATACAACAAATGATTGCCCAGATCACTAACTAATTACCTTTCAACCATACCTTCCCAACTATTGGCACAACATGTCTCAGAAATCCTGGCCAACACAGTTCAAAAAGTCCCAGCACATTTTCAGACTGGTAGCTATAGGTCTTTACCATTATGCCTAAGGCAAACTTCTTGAGAATTTCAGAGAAACACATACTACAGTTAACATGAAGAAATAAAACAATTAATGTTCACCTGATATTACTGGTATGCTTGTAAGAAAACTCACTAAAGGTGAAAGACAAACAGGAGTATTTCAAAGCATCACTAATGAAGTGTCTATTCCACTTCACTCATAAAGGTGGAAGTTTTGCTAAGGCTTTGCTAATTTCTAAGATTCTGTATCTCAGCTGCTTATCTTCTGACATGAAACCTGAATAATAAAACTCTTCCCGATCAGGCTCAGCTCTTCACAATTATTTAGGTGCTGAGAACAATAACAGAAAATATAATCTTGCATTATTTGCACAACCATTCATTCTGAACAGAATACAGAATATATTTTATTCAATAGAGTTATTCCAAGGAGTCCATATTGACCATTGATGTTTCAATTATACTTATTGAAGAACTAAGTTTTAGAATTTAGGCATCTACAGTAAATGTAAAGGTCATATCTAACATATATTCTTGCATACAATAACAACAAATATAAAACACATGTTCACATAGAATATTATAAAACTTGATGCCCTTAATTATTTTACTGGGATCTTACTTGACTGAACAGCAGATGGTAGGTTTGTTGACTGCTTCACAGGCACATAAAAAACATATCTAGAAAAGATTCAGTGTGCAAAACTTGATAAGAGAATAGAAGTTGGAGAAAAAGATGTAACTTGCTCATTGCTGTAATCTATTGCGCTAAGCACTAAGTCTAAAGTTGATAATTTTAACAAGTTGGGAAAGCAGACCACACAATTCTGAATGTTTCTGATACACTGGATAATTAAATTAATGAAGTTCTCTAGTAAGTTTTTTTTTTACTTTATTTTTATTCAGAACACAATGCACCTGGATTCTTCACCTGAAACCCATCGCATATATTGAACTGCAGCTCCTGGAATTTCTAACCTTCATCCATATTGACTGGATACGTCTGTTCTTGTTTTATTCTATTTTAAGTGGCAAATCCTTTTAAATTTAGCTTTGTCTTACACTATTGTGATTATGTGTAGAGGCCAATTATAGAGCATATCGCATTATCATCACGTGGGAATGGTGAACAGCAGACTAATGCATAAAAGCCCTTGAAAGACTGGTTTGGTCAGGACTTTCCATAATAAATTAAGATGAAAAGCCACTCTCATGTTATAAAAGATAAGAAAATTATTAGCTGGGCTTTTTTTTTTTTTTTGTAGTTATGCAAGCCTTTCTATTTCTCCTTTCCCCTCATCAGCTTCGCCTTCATGTCTCAGCAATAATTTTGTGACATGATATATCTTCTGGCAGCTCTGCTAACTACATCCTTGCATTCCTTTACACCTTACAAAACTGCAAATCTAATTCAAGGCCAGGCTGTTGGAAGGAGATCAGGATGTGGGATACTGCAAATCAGAGGTGTGGTAAGGGAAGATGAATGTAATGCAATAGATAACCGTACTTGATTAACTAGACTTAAATAGTGTGGGGCAAAGTTGCTAGGTGAAAATAAAAATTGTCAGTTCGGTTTAATTTCATGGTGAATCAAACAAGGAAATTAGATTCTGCTTTTCTGTTAGTTTGACATCTACAGCAAGTGACAATTAAGAAGCATTGGAAAGAACTTCTGTTTATTTGAGAACTCTTGATTTCCAGATAGGCAGGGAACATATATTTAGTCCTGCTTTGTGGAATATTTTGATAAATTAGAACTAAAAGAGTTTTAATTTAAATGGACAGTTGAATGCGTTCATGAGCCTTTGATGCACATATAATAGAGTATAAGGAGCTTTATTTCACTTCTAACAATATTTTAAGAAGTTACAGAACATTATCAAGTGCATTGTCAGTGGGTGAGGATTTCATTAAATTCAAGCTAGGCAACAGATTCAGGAAGAAGAAACCTGAGTATCTGAAGATTTAAGTGAGAGGAATTAAGACATTAAAGTCAATCATACTTTTTTAGAAGACAATATGGACATATAGCTAGTAAAAGCTGAGAGCAAAGCAAATCATGTTCCACCTCATATTCCTCTTTCCTGTCTAACAGTATAGGTGGGTGAAATGCGAGGAGCTGCAGAATGTAAAGATCAAGAAGCCCCCGCCCATCAAAGGACTGAGCAGAGAATTGTCAGGTGTATTTTCATAGTAGTGGATGGTTGCAAGTGAAAGGCCCCTGGGCTAATCTGAGCTGTCACAGGGAAGTGGCCAATAAGTTTTGGGTGCAGTTTCTTTAATGGATGAGACTGAGGTAAAAACATAGGGGAAAGCCACACCAAATCTCCCATAGCAATCCTAGTGCATTTTTTTTTTTTTTTTTTGCTATACACTTCTGCTGCCTATTCGTATGCAGCATAAGCCAAATCTGGTTGCTCCTTTAAAAAGAGCTGTGCCACGTACCTCTCTTAGGAAAAAAAAATCAAGGGTGGACAAACTGCAGAGACAGCATCAACAGCATGGGTTATAGCCATAAACTTCTTGGAAGGAAATATGCCAATACAAGAATACAAGCATTGTTATGAGCAAAGCCAGTTGTTATGTTCAGAACACACATAACAAAGACAAATATTGTTCCTGCACCACTTTTTTGTCTACTCATTTGACTCCTGGTGATGAGATGTCAATTTTATTGAAAATGATTCCATAGGAGGACTACAATTATGCTTTATTGAGACAGAATAAAGTATAGATTCTTGCAAGTCTCTGTGTGTTTTGCTTTCTCTTCCTCTTATGCCCTACAGGGTCTGGGAGGAGCCAAGTCTGAAGCTCTTTCTACTGTTTTCCTAACCTCCCTTGACTTAACACATGCTTCTACACCTGTTGTTGTCTTAACAGCTTCTGGGTAGTTTTTCCAAGGTTATCTCCATGGTTCCCCACATGAGATGATAACAGATGAATATCAATGTCTAGTAACTGAAAAAAGGCTTTCCAAAACCAAGATGCAATCGTATCTGAAAAGGTGGCTGAGCAACTTATGCACAGTTTCCAGAAGAGAAGGTTGTCCTTTACATGGAACAAAAAGAGCCATCTTCATAAACAAACAACTAAAGGGAGAAATGTAAAAAACAAACAAACCCATGCATGTCTGAGAGATCACTAATAAAAGAAACTGTGTCTCAAGGGGAACAGAATTACCAGGCTTAGCATGGACAGCATATTCATGCTGCTGCTTCTTGCTAGGAAATCCTTGTGAGGTCCAGCAGCCAGAATGTATAGAACAATGATGGTGAACCTATAGCATGCATGCCTGAGGTGGCATGCAGAACCCTCTCTGTGGGCATGTGCGCCATTGCCCCAGCTCACCTCCAGTGCAAATGCACACATGATTGCGCATATACGTGGGGCTTTTGCCAGAGACCCAACTGGTCTTCAGGTGTCTGTTGCACATGCACATTTGACTGTGTATGTGCATGTGAGCACAGTTTGGGTTTGGATGCTCAGAGGCATGCATGCACATTTTTTGCACTCGGTGCTGAAAAGATTGACTGTCACTGGTAGATTATTTAGCAGTGACAAAGTCACATTTCCCGAGATGTACCACAAGGAGGCTAATCTACATTGTACTATATACAATGCCCTTTTGGCTTTGATCTTCCAAGGAAAATCTGAACAATGCTTAACTAGAACCAAACTTATCATGGCATGTGCCAATATTGGAAATATAAATGGGGGTCAGTTGATAATTCTTACTATGAATGTCCCACTTCACACCATATTGTGAGGTAATGCCCCCACAGAAGATTCCCTGGATCCCTGAATGAAATACATCACCTTGAGGGCACTGCTGTCCAATGGCTAAATGATCTATTCTAGATCTCCGGCCATAGGTTTAATCACTCCAGCAAATGTTCATACATATTTTAATTTTATTCATTATTTTATTCATCATTCATACTTTGTGTTTGTAAAATAATTCCTTCTTTAATGTTTTACATTTTGATACACATTTTATATCTTATTTCTGTGAATTTTATGCACTATGCTGCATTTTTCAATTTCAATTTCAAATTCAGTTTCAAATTTTATTTGTCACATGCACAATTATACAAAGTACAACATGCAGTGAAATGCTTCTGCAGCCACTCCAGATCCTAAAAATAAGAATTAAAAAGTAAGAGAGCAAGGGGAACAGAATGTCTGTCGTTATGACCGCAGTGTTCATCCCCATGGCTACTCTCGGCAGTCCTTGCTCTTTCTTGGGGCTGTTTCTCGAGGTTGTTTTGGCTGCTCCTGGTGGATGGATCTCCTCGGCCGCTCCTGGCACTGCTGCCTTTTGCTGTGCCATACAAAGTTAAAAAACAAGCAAACATGGATAGCCTTGGTTGGATGACAGATATGACATAAGGAAACCAAATCCCTCATACCAATTCTGTTTTTGACATCCTCTTTTTGTCCACTAGAAATCCCTGAGCAAAAATTACAATATCTTAAAAACTCCCACATTCTTTGCAATCTTATTATAGTGGCAAAGTTGCAGCACCTCTTCTTTGAGAGGAAGAGAGCATGCACATTATGATAATGAAAACAAAATCTGCAGCCATAGAAAAATGAGAAAAATCAATCTATGGGTCTCAGCAGAGGTTTTTCATCCAATCACTTGGCCAATGAATTCAATTGCAAGCAAATCTAATCCAACAGATCCAATTCCTTTCTTTCACATGCCTAACATTTCTTTTCACTTCTTTCATTTTTTGAAGAAGGGTTCAATATTGTGGAAGGAGGGAACAGGTAAAAAATGTACAGGTTTGCATGACAGAGCACCTGGCAATTAATTTTTATGAGCTAGTAAAATAGTAAAATAGAAGTTAAATAGAAAAACTGATTAGACAAAGAATGATGATCCAAATCTTCTATGAGTATTGACAATTCTTGTAATCTTCCAACACTTGCATTGAGTGGGCTTCTCCACTTAAGAAATATCTTCATTGTTAAATGTTACTCTTATTGCTCACATCTCTTTATTTCTGTTCAGCTGGAAGGGAGTCTAGAATAAAATGTGCATGGCAATGGGTCTTTCCTCTATCCTTGAAGCCTGAAGAATAGAGTTCAAAACAGTTTGAGGCATCAGTTTATTTTTATAAATGAGTGGCTAAGATCTGGATGGTAGAGCAGAGACTTGAAGAAAAAAAATCAAGCCCGAAAGGCTACTTATTTTAGAGTATATCAGTTAAATTAATATATTTTCCCCAGGAATTGAGTCAGTGGTCTTGTTCACTCAGGAAAACCAGGAATGAACTGTAAGAGTTTTCAATCCTGCCCTCCTCCAAAATGTGGACATCTTTAACATTTCTAGGTGGCTGCCATATGAGAATAGATTGTACCATTGTTGACTCTGTCTGCCTCACTTCTCCAGAGATTCAATAATTCAAAAGGTCCAAAGCAAGAATACTAACCACACACTTCCTAATTAGCGTAGAACTTTTGTATAGATACTTTAACACACATCCAATGTGAGTAAAATGCAGAGAAAGAACTTCTGAAAAAAATTGAGATGCCATCTAGGTAAACTACAACCTATTGCTCAGAATATCTGAAATTATTTTGTTCACAAATCTGGAAATGACTGTAGAGTAATTAACTAGATCAAAGGCATTATTGTATAGTCAAACTTGCTATAACAAGTGTCAAAAGCTGTTAAATATTCATGGCTCTACTTCATCTGAATTAAATTTTAAGCTCTTCTCAAATCCAATTTAATGAAAATCGATCTTATATGAAGATGCTAAACAGATACAAAATAAGAGGCAGTGAATAGTGATCTTTAATAGGTACAAATACAACAGAACTTAAAGGGGAAAAATCTTTCTTTTTTATAAAAATGGTGCAGATGTGGCAGATAAAGTGCAAAGAAATTCCTTTTTTACAACTAACATTTAGAAACTTCTTTAAAACTGCTGTCTCTTGAGTGGACATAAACTATGGCTGTTTAGCTGGGATCTGAGGTTCAATTAGCAATATAGTAGTGGCCACTTATACAATGTGGAGAAAAGTTTGCAGCTACTTCTTCATCCCCAAACAGCACCAAAATCTGCATGTCTTTTTAGCATGCAGGTCATGGTGCAGAGATAATGTCTGCAATCAGTGTTGTTGACACTATTGAGAAGGAAGCACAATTGTTCCTTGTTTTAGGGAACGTCAGAATTATGTGTTTTGGAGGTAGTCTATGCCCAAGACAATTGGGATATGCAAGGAAGCAGTCAAATATAATTACAATCACCAGCTCATTTCTCAGCTAAAGGAATTGGACTGATTTAGTAGTCTGCCATTGACTCTTTCTTCCTGCAAAGGCTTTTCCAGTGATGATGATGTTATCCATTCAGTTGTGTCCAACTCTTGGTGATTTCAGGCAGTGGTGGTATTCAGCCTGGTCACACCGGTTCTAGTGAACCGGTAGTGGTAGATCCCACCACTGATTCCAGGGGCCAGGTCTGTCCACATCTTCTGATCTTGCACTATTTCTTTGAGTTTTTCTATGCTCTAGCTGGTCTTAGCTTTGATGGTATCCAGCCACCATGTTCTTTGATGGGCTGTTTTCCTTTTACCACTAACTCTTCCAAACATAATTACTTTCTCCAGTGAATTCCCCTGAATGACATGGCCAAAGTAATGTGTACAAACCTGATAGCCACACAAATGCCTCTTCTTTGTCTGATGAACCCATGCTGAACATTTTGAGGAGAGAGGAGTCTTTCTTGAAGTTGAGGCTTTGGAGTGATTTGGGTATTTATTTATCAGGCACCCTATATTTCCATAGGTGTGACACTTTTCATCTGACTCAACTCAAGGAAGTTTACAAGGTCAAGTTCTTTTAAACTGTTATGTATGTTTTGGGCTTCAGACCATTGGCCTTCAAGAATGCTACTGGGAAGAGGGAAAGAATGAAAAAAAAAAGTGAGATAACCTTTTCCCCTCTGTGTCTCAATCCTTCAGCCCATCATGAATAGGCTGAAGGGTTCCACCATACAATGTAGAATTCTTCCAAAGCCTTTACTGAGCCTTTTCAAGCTAATTCATCCCTCAGTTAATTATGAAGACTTCCTAAAACTTTTTGATTGAAGCAACATAATTCCAAGACACATCCCCGATAGGCTTTGAAGATTAATGTCAAGTTATTTGAGCAGGCAGTTCAATAAACCAGAATGCTTAGATTTCTGGATTTTTTTTTAAATTGCTAGTAAAGTAATGGATCAAAATGTTGAAAGCTACCAGTGTAATTCACCAACTCATTCAATTTCTTTTAAATGAAGGAAAGTTTTCTCTCCTTCCCATCCTCCTTGGACTCAGGAACCTCTTCCTCTAATGACCATGTTCTGTGTTGCCATCACATAAAGTTAATTTTGGGGTTTAAAAAACATAAAAATCCCCTCCCACAAATTTTAAAATATATTTCCTGATTTTTGTGAAGATAAACTGGAAAAACTGGCCTGCCTGTCAGATTTTTTTTTTAAATTTTTGAGGAACAAAAAATAACCCAAAGAGCAGAAACATTTTTATCTGCTACAGATGCTTAAAATGTACAACCCGGTCTCAAGGACATTACATCTCACTTAAAATGTAATGTCACATGCTTCTCCTTTACATGCACATAAAAAGGAGCATTGCAAACCATCGTTTTGCTGAAAGTACTAGATCTTGCAGAATAGCTGAACTTCCAAAGTTCAGAAAGACTGAAACACAGTAGTTGTTGAAAAACCTTTCCCATATTCAGCCTCCCCCCACCCCTTCCCCTAGTAATTTAGAAGACCCATTGCCTATCGCAATGAATTCTAGCAATAAATTTTGGCAGCATCTTTCCTCCAAGATTGCTTTTATTAGAACTATTTTTGCAGGAATACGTGTCTATGTATGCACACCCCAACACACATTCACATCCTTCTCCATATTAATATTAAAATATAATAATAAAATCATAAATATTAATGATTTAGATCAAGTGTAGTGTTAGGCCATGGTTCATTACTTCCCTACATTCTGTCTTCACAATGTTGCATGCAGATAACCCAAATGACTTCATAAAAATGGAGCACATACTGTTAAGCAGTGATTAATTCTTGCAGGCCCATGTGATGCACAGCTTTTTTTAAGGTTGCCAAAGTGATAGATGGTAGACTACATACTTTGACTAGCTCAGCAAAAGGCTATAGGGAAATATCAAGACTACGTCTCCAGGGAACAACTGTTGGGAATGAAGTCACCTTGAGCTGAGGATGAGGATGATGCTGTACAACAGCAATGTCCCAAATCTGTGTGTTCAAGAAAGAATAGATGCAGCTGCTCAGAAATGCATTTTGTAATGGATTCTTTCTTTCTAACAATGTGTTTAACAAAGGATGTACCTCTTTTTTCAGAAGAGCACAAGCGTTTAGAAAAGAACACTTCTTTCTCTCTCTCCTTTTCTCCTCCACAAGGCTTACATTGTCTTTTTATGTTTGTCATATTTTATGCATCAGAAAATGAGCTCCTTTGAAGGATACAAACCAATAGCCAGTTCAATCAAGAGCAAAGTGTGAACTGAATGCATTAAGAAAGCCAAGTATGTTACTATAGCAATTTAAATTATTCAGTGATGCGCTCCAGTTTTAAATGAGCTAGTCAAAATGACATGGTGATGTCAGCTCCAATAGTGTGACCAAAATAGTAAAGAAAAAATAATCTTGATGTGCAGGGCCTACTAAGGCTGGTCCAACACATATGAAATAGGTTTTTCTCTACCTATTTTCTCCATAAAGAAGCAGATCTCAATTTTTAATGGCCAAAATTTATTTCATGTTTGGTAGTTCATTTCCACTGTAATAGAAAGAAACAGAACACTTCGAATAAGGATTCTCTGTGGGTTTTATTTGGCTAGTCATAGCTGATTTTAGAGGGAAGTGCTCATTTCTGTTTCAAGCCATTTAACCAGTGCTTTCTGAAGACACTTCCATGGTCGTGGGGCTAGCATGACATCATGCTGCAGCACAAAGCATACGGTGAAACACAGAACACTATTACCTTCCCACTGAAGTGGTACCTATTTATCTACTTGTGTTTACATGCTTTTGAACTGCTAGGTTGGCAGGAGCTGAAGCAAGTGACAGGACTTCACTCCTACTACACACAGTGGTAGGATTCGAACATCCAGAGTATAGATCTTATCTGGTGTCTTTCAAGCCACTTAGCCACTGTAACTTTAGCCTGTGAATAAGCTTAGCTAATATTTTAGTGGTAGTGAATTAAAGGCCTCAATAGAGCTAGAGTTTAATTCAAAATTAAGAGATTCGGACCATTACTGACCTACGAGCTTTCCGACGTGCCTTAAAAACTTATCTTTTCCAGCTAGCCGGCCTGGC